>BCLG01005241.1:0-28002 GCA_001602295.1 Zoysia matrella | reverse complement strand
CAATGGACGGTAACAGCAAAACTCCAACAAATTATGATGCAAGTCAAACCCAAGCAGCTTCATGAGATATGTTCAGCCTTTGAAGCTCTATGAGGGGTTTGTCAGGGACTACCTTACGCGAATTGTATAGAACACATATCTCATGCATGGCCCTTGAACATTTATACAAAAAAGGCCCCACCAGTTCCCCAAGCAATATGAATGTCCATCTTGATATGACATTCACCATCATATGAACAACTCTGCTCCCTTCCAATTCACTTCATTTCCCTTGAATTGCATCTTTCTCATTATCTTGTTTATCTACTGAAAACTCCACAACTGTGTTATCATCTGCTGGTTTAGGATGCTTGATCGAATTAACAGGAGGTGAAACTGGTACAGCTTCTTGTGTCATAGCCACATGCATTGAAAATCCAACTGAATTATCACTCACCTTTTCCTTTCCTAATTTAGAATCATCAAGCTCAACATCATTTGCAGCACCCAACTGATCCTCACTCCCAGAAGCAAAATTAGGAACAACAATATCCTTCTCAACGACATCAACAGGTTCAGCATCTTCCTCCTTCCATTCAATACACTCAGGTTGACTCTCTTTCACATCAGGAGTTGGTGGTCTGATGTCATCCTCCAGCTTGTCAACAGGGCCGTTTGTCAAAACTGTTTGACCAGCCTGTTCATCTGATTCCTTGTTGATGACGGGTAAAAGTGCTTCAGCATCTTCTGTTCTACCTACAACTCCAAGAATGACTTCATCCATATCTTCTGAGCTAACAGAAACATCATTTAATGCTTTGTCCTCGTCAAATGCAAACCAATTGGAATTTGTAAAGATTGAGCTACTGCAAAGAATACTCTTCATAAGTCAATTCGTGTTGCAAACAAGAAATGTGCTTATCAAGAATAGAAGCCAAAGCACAGAAAAGAATAAACCTGTCCCGTTCGTCTCCAAGGCGGAGAGAGGATATTACAACCTCTGCAGATTCATCATCAAAATATACATCCTGTGACAGAAAGGTATATTAGGAAAGAGGATGATCATTTATCAGGAAATGCAATCTTGTCATCAGGTCGACTGATAGTCCAAAATGATGCAGTGAATTTGAACAAACAAAACTGAATATACCTCATCATCCCTCTCGAGTGATACTTGAGCCTGCATGTATCAGATAATCAAAAGTTATTTAGAAATCACAGAATCCTGTAGTTTCAGCATTTGATTGAATGAAATGATTCGGTTATCTAATAAATGTGTATACTTACATATAGATCAGACCAAAATGTATGGGACCCCAAAACTATTAATAAAGACTACTGCAACTGAATATACACACTATATTTTAGCAGTAAGAATGCTGTTCAGAAACATAGTACTGACCTCATCTATATCTTCATTCCTGTAAATGCCATACTTATATGCCTGACATAAATTACTAGCAAGTGCAGCCACATCATAGTCTCTGTCTCGGAAATCTTCATCATCACTGTCCCTACCACGATCCTGCAGTGATGTTGGGCGACTATAACAAGAGAAGCAACATAAAATTCAGCATATGAATCTTTCTTCAAGTAAACGCAGAAGGATATATCAAGGAAAGTAAGTCTGCATCCATATACTAACATGTATGATAGATAGTCTACTCTTTGCGTCCATATACTAACATCATGACACAGTCTACTCTTTTTAAATAAAGTATTGAATAACTGGTTGATTTTAAAATTGTGGCATCAATGTCACGTCCAAAATGAGAAACTTTGAAACATCACAATGTTCTTTCATGCACTGGCATTTTCAAAAAACCATGTAGACACAAAAGTAATAGAACAATCGTAATTATACAGATATGATCCATAATATGATTCTTAGCAATCACAGTGACTAATCTAATTTTCATCAGCAGAGTGCAATAGCTATGATCTGTAAGGAGGGAAACAAGAATAAGGAGTTCAAAATCAAATTTACTAATGAATAAAAGGCCTGCACAGATGACATAAAAATGTCTAATACAACTTACCCACAAGCCCAGTGGTAAACATTTTCTAATGCATTACGCTTTGTTAGGGTGCTAGCATGCCACTCGATCCAACCAGAAGTTTGCTGCAACAAAATTAACCATGTCAAACAATCTAGCACCAAGGTGTATCAGTAAAAGAAGTTTTAGAGAATGAACTCGTACAATGAAGACAAATTAATAAAAAGTAAAATGGCCAAAGGACAAATGAGTAAAAATAAAGTGCAAAAATGCTTTGCTGTTGTTGTTGATGATGACAAGCAAGATAGTGAGTGCAAATATGTAAAGGCAACCAGATTTATAGAACTTCAGTCACATGAGATTTGTAAAACTGAGTTTTTTTTTTGGGGGGGGGGGGGGGGGGGGGTTGGGGAATCATTATAGAACTGAGATTGGGAGAGAAAGCAAATAATTTAAGGCAGCCTAGCCTATAATGTCAGGAACGTAAAAGAATGTTTCATCTAGATATGGTCAAATCAAATTTACCTGCAAATGTGATTGGATTGCTATGTTGGTATTGGCCAGCTGAATGATCTTGTTAGCTATTCGTGTCATATGACCAACATTTCCTACCCTTGGTGGACATCTTCCCTCTGAAGATAATGTGTGCTGTAAGGAAAATAATAGGTGAAAAAAGGATGAAAAGAAACTAAGAAAACAATTGATATTTAAACTATGGACGAGGAAGGTACTGCTTTCCACCTTAGTTACATCTGTTGAGAGAGATGAGTTCTTCTCTGCTTCTAATATTCTTGCAACAAGTTTACACTCATCAAGAACATGGCCAATCAGGTGATCCTGCTTACTCTCGAAACAGGATACAATGATGTTCTCCACATGGTGGTGCAAAAAGTTGTTAAACGGGTACCTGATAATGAAATTTGTGTAAACATTTTTGGCAATTTTTAGAAGCAGATTGCAAAGAAAACATACTCAAAAAATAGATCTATATTGCGCTTGATTGCCCCTAGCTGGATTAGTCGTGTTTCAGCAGCTTCACTACCAATTGACAGTAGAACTGAGATGAACTCGACAATCTGTAGAGAAAAAATAGCCAACCTCAACAATAGTGGTGGAAAATTAAAGGAATTGCCTGAAAAACTATTCTGTAAACTACAGATCAAAGAAACAGATGGCACCGAGTTTTTTTACTAATAGAAAAATAATGAAGACTTTTTAAAGAAAAAAAATGTGTTAACCAATACTGATGTCAAATTTTAGTTGTCTAGCACAAGTAGTCATGCTGCTTATCTCATGACTATTTCAAATCAGGAATTGATTATAAGAACCAAGCACTGTGCACCTTCAAACGGTACTTTCCAAGCGGAGGTTGTAAGCTTCCATATGTTGTGGGCAGAACATTATCAGCAGAACAAACATCCAGCAGCTTCAACAAGCCACCTAAAATATTGCAGATAAGAACAGAGAAGTTTAAAGGACATTTCAGAGGTCTGTAGCTATGATAACTCCGCAGAAAGACATGTGGATTTAACAGCTTCAACCACTAACCTATATTCTCCAGCATGCCATTAACTGTTTCTGGACTTGCAGTGACAAGTGTTCCATGGCTTAACTGACTGCGGAAAGCCTGGTAGGAAGCCGATACAAGTCTCTTAGGATCTAACAAAGATATGCACACCGATAATGAGTGCACTAGCACCGATTTAGGCCTTGACTCTTGAAAAGCATGTTGAAATAGTCTCCCCACAAAGCTGCAAATGTGAAGCAAATCCCCAAAACTATGCTGAATATCAAACTGAAACTAAATGGCATTAAAGCTATAAAAAGCTTCACAACAAATAGTATATTAAAAGAGTAAACAACTCAAAACTACCTTGGACTAGAAATCTTTGCAGCAAGTGCTGGGGGGGCATATCTAGTTATTGCACAGAGAATTTCTGCTGCATTTGCATGAACCTCAGGGCAATCCTGCAACAGAAGTTGATTAAAAAAAAGAACCGTGCAGTGCATAAAAGCATAAGCTCCCAGGTAAATGTAATTCATAAAGTACACTTACTTAATAACTACATCAATGTGAACCAAAAAATTGGCCATGGCATTTCATATCTAGAGGAGACTGTATTGCTAGAGGACTCTTACAGTCTTACATGTTCAGATTATGAAAAATCCAAATTTATTGGTACTCGCTCTGTCCCAATTTACTTGTTTTAGCTTTGGACCCGGGAATTAATGAGAGGTGGAAAAGGTATGTTGCACCAAAAACGAGGAGAGATAGATAGAGAGGCATTGGAAAGCAAGAATGACAAGTAATTTGGGAAAACTGAAGTAGGCTAGAACCACAAGTAATATGGGAGAGACGGAGTATTAACCCAATACTGGTGTGGACGAGTGCCACTGTTCTGTAAAAAGACGTGAAACTGTTTCTGCTAGAAATATAAACTTAAATTTTTATGTCATTCCTCTTTCAAGGTGGCTTATCTTGTTTAGCCAAGTCAATTGTATACAAAAGAATAACTTTCGAGCTTATTCATTCACAAGGATATGTTATTGTGGCATATGCACTTTCGAGCTTATTCATTCACAAGATGGTTTTTTTTTTTTTTGGACGTAAATACAGTGGGGGAAACCCCTACTGTGCTATTCACAAGGAGATGTTATTGTGACAAAAGCATGCATATGCATTAGCTTTCCTCACAGCATGATGACAGCAGATACTTTTTATATCATTTCATCACAAATATTAGCAGACAGTTTTAAAATTTTCATTTGAATCAATAAACAGAAAGTGGTCGGCTTACAAGGTTAAATGATAGAAGCAATATTTAACTCTTACCGATGTGCTGAACTTGTCAACAATCATCTCAAGGACTTTTAAGTCATCCAACCATTGCATAGAATCAGTATAACTTGAGTACATAGTTTCGTCAGCACCTATTAGGCGAATCAAAACCTGCATTGCAGACCAACAATCAGACTCAGACATACTAATCACTACCTCCATGAGAAAAGTAAGTTTCCAAAATTACCACTGAGCATACCACTGACATGGGCCAAGCCATCCTTTGTCAGAACTACAGTCAGTGATATTTTTTGGGTGTGACATCTTTTGCTATGACTAAAATAAAAGAAAAGGAAAGAAATTACAATCAGGTCGTAGAGGAAACAGACCTCCATGATAGAAGTGGTCCCAACAAGATCCACAAGTTGGCTAACAATTTCAGGATGGCTCTGGAGAAAGAATATAATAAAGCATATTTATTAAATATTCCACTAATACAAAGTGTAAGGAGATCAAGAAAAGGCTTTACAGAATTTTATTAGATCTCCAACATATGTATTCCTAATCATTACATTTATGTAAAAGCCATCCATAAACACATTGATGCTCCCATAAAGAAGGATCATAATTCATTGACTATACAATACAATATGCCAAATTTCACAATTCAGAAGTAGGACTCATATAGCACAGAAAACATTACCCATCATGAATGAATGAAATGAAGAAACAGCACTGGAGATTGATAAATAAACAGAACACAGGACAGAGGAAGATCTTAAAAGGCACAATAGAACTTCACAAACCTGCACGTAACTAACAAGTGAGTGTGTCTTCCTCAGCATCAAGCAAATTGCTACCTATAGAAGTAGTAAAATCATCAATATTTGTGATATCGGTATAAGGATCCAAAAAATCTTATTTGATCACCTAGACAAATATTTCTTTCCAGAAAGGTACAAAGTAATAGCTTCATATAAGTACCTTTGCAAAGTAACCAGCCGACAATGTTCCGCGAGGGTGATTAGAGTCCAGGAAGGAGAAAAGTAAATTCATGAGCTGCACAACAATCAATGATGAAGACTTTTGTCATCTGCTATGAAAAGATTATACCATACTTGCATGGAAACAGTAAAAGGTCAAGAGAAAAAACATACATTTTCATCCTCCACTAATGTCTTCATGATGACATCCACTTCACATGTAAATATTTCACAAGCTATAAATGGAAATCTGAATGGTGATATTTCATGATGTTAAATAAATATACATCAGGAGGCTGCATGAAATGTGTTTATTCAACCTCAATAGTGTTGCTAATACCTAAATATCCTTTTCTTTTCCGCATCTTCAGGCGCCTCCTCTACGATGTAGCGGAGCAATTGCTCCACTTGAGCCTTGTCTCGCAAACTGCAATAATCATATAAAACAGACAGTTTTACTACCAAATAATTAACCACAAAAAGGGCAAAGGGTAGCCCATGCATGTAGCTCCCGCTTGCGCAGGGTCCAGGGAAGGGTCCGATAACTTTGGGCCTTTTGCACGCAGCCTTTCCTTGCGTTTCTACAAGAGGCTATTTCAAGGACTCAATCAAAGAAAAAGAAAATCACAGGAAACAGTTTCTAGAGAATCAGTACAAATTTATTAGGCGGGTGTTCATAGCTTTGCACTCCTGTATTATCTCGTCCTCATCAAGAAGTTCCTCCAATTTAAAGTTTTCCTTGTCCAAAATAGTATCCACCTGAAAGAAATAGAATGTCCAATAAATAAGAAAACTGAACCTACAAAAAGAAATAAACAAAGTACAAGGACTCACAGGTGATGCAGCAGAGATCCCAGGCACATGCCAAAACATCTTGCAATGTCGCAATTCTATCGGTATAAGACACTGTCACAATTATGCAAACAAGTGGATTTTAAAACTTCAGGCCCTCTCCTGAAAATAGTGATTATAAGAAGATCAGGGGCAAAGTTATGTCAACAGATAAACGTGAGCCAGATGTGTCCTTTAAACACTAAATACTACCCACTGAATAAATTGACATCCTGTAACCCGGAACAGAGATCAATTAATCACCAGGGGCACATCACCCACATAACACCCCTTCTCAATGCTATACTCCTCCAAAACACAGAATGCCCTTCTAATGCAAGAACAACGTGGCAACACGATGAAAAATGTCCAAAAATGTTTTTTATTTTGTTATTACTAATCCATCCAATAAATTAACCCATCTGCCATCCAGTTATACAATTCCAGCATCGACTAAGATCAATTCTCTTAGGAAGCAACTTAACCAAAAACAACAACGTCCTCAATCCAGATTGCACCCATATCCAAACAAATCACTCGACTATCAGAACGGAAACAATGAAAATGCATAAATCGCAAGCATGTCTCCTACTTTGACATAAGTGCAAGCCTCCTACATTGTCACTCACCGTGAATCTCTATATTCATACAGGCAGTCTCAAATTGAAGCAAGAGGCTGCACGCTCAGGAACAGAACACATTTTCCATGTTCGCAACTAACATTGCAAAAAGAAATCTGAGAAAAAGCGCATCGACTCATTCCGCACCTCTCCAGTCCCTCGTCTTCAAAGTCCAAATGGTTATAAATAAGCCAAAGCGATCCTATGAGCTTCCAGCTCCGCAAGCACCAATCCGCAAAGCGAGACAAGTAAAGCGACGATTGACACATACAGCACATCCCCCAGCCATTACACACTGAGACACACAAAAAAGCAAGCGCACAAACGCAAACGACATCACTCCGCAAACAGCTCCCGGCTACTGACACGAGCTCCGCCGCAAGTCCATCTCCGACATATCAAATCACAGCAAGACGCGATCGAACTGGACGAGCACTGGGTAGCGAGCTCGCACGTCACGTCTCAACAGCAGCACTAGAAAGTAACCGTAAGCTCGGAAAACGAGTGGAGTTCCTCACCCGTTGTCAACGGCGAGGCGGCGGAGGCCCCAACCCCAGACACAGCAGCTCGCTCTCCTCTCACGCGATCCGGAGCTGTAGAGAAGCCCGCCTCGCGGAGCTGGATCCGGTTGGGTGCCGCGCAACCCTAGAATTCGCCAATCGCGAGACGAGGAGTGGGAACTGGGAGGCGCAGGCGCAGCGAAGGGAAGCGAGAGGGCGAGGGTTCGATCGCGAGGCAGGGTCAGGGATGGAGAGGAGAGGCAGGGAGAGACTTTGGGGAGAACAATCTATTGGGTCGCTTCGTCTCGATGTGGACATGGGGAGCTGGACAGAGTGGGAGTCTCCGTCCAGGTGGGGGTATATGCGGCCCCGTCGCGGCCTAGTGGGACCGAAACTCGTGGGTCCTGGTTGGTAGTGACAATCATTTGAGTTCCCCGGTGGCACTTGAGATTTGCGCAGAGAGGGTTCGCTACGGATATACTCCAGTGTACACTGGTCGTTTAAAATGGTACCAACTACTCGGAGACTGCTGTGTGGGCTCATCATTCGTGGGACCAAGTTGCAGTTCATACAAACGTGTTACTGAGGTGTACTCCAGGATACAGTTTTACTGTGCACTGCTGGGCTGAAACCTGAAGACTGAAGGGAGTGAGGTACTCGTTCACGTCAGGCCCATTAATCCAGTATGTTCGGACCATACAAATTCAGCCCATGGTAATTTTTTATTTTTACCCAGTTTTTGAGGCCCATGTAGTTACGTTCCGTGACGTTTCTGATTCGGCGTCCTGAATTGATTCTCAGAGGCCCACTTGATACATTAAGTTTATCATGGAGCAGATGGTAGGATATTTTTCTGTCTCTGGTCATTATCACGGTCGACGCCATGAACATGCGCATAGTTTTTCATGGAGCCATGTTGGGTCATACTCATATCCATGGAAACGAGACGTGTTTGCTGAGCGCACGGAGAGGAAAATTTTTATCGAACCTTAACCTGCGGTCCCGTGCTAATGACGCTGTCAACGTTGGCATTGGGGGCGTGCGCCTGGTCGATCGGGAAGCATGTGATATGACCAAATCCAGGGGTTTTGCAGATCTGGCGCCCGGTAATCTGACTGTTGCGGAGTCCGTAAGTGAAAATTGAGATTAGAGCATCTTCAAAAACTCCTCAAAATCATCTTTTAATTTAAATTGTTGAGGATTATTCAAAAAAATCATTCTTCAACAAACCCCTCAAACCCTCTCCAACTTTCTCAGACCCCCAACTTTTCTCTCAATCTGGGACAGAAGTAGGGACGTTTTTCGCCTCCCCAATACGCAGCTCCCGGTTGCAGGATGTTTTGGAGCGAATTTTTCCTCCTCGCCGAGCCTCTCCGGCCAGCCGCCACTTGTATCGCCCCGCCGGAGCATCGACCAGCGGCGCAACCCCAGCCAACAACCTCCACGAGCGCAGCGCAGCTCCAACCTGCAACTCGGCAAGCCGCCACCGAGTTCCGGTCGCCCGTCCTGGTGCCGCCCGGAACGTGGCCTCCTGCAGCACCGGCATTTGAATCACCTTCGAGTGGCTCGATCGAACTGGGACTCCAGGAGCCGAGCGCCTTCGCTCCTCTGCTGGCCACAAGTCCAGTCAGAGTCTTTCAGATCTGCTCCGTCAACTACAAAGTGATGTGCAGCTCTCATATTGTACCTGTAGATTTCATTTGACCTCACAGGCATGTTCTAGTATTTAGTTTTTGATTGCAAACCAACTACACTGCAGATTATTGGAATCAGTACATCGAGGCAGCTTGATTTCTCTACCGTGCTTGTGGACACCGACACCCCGTGGTGTCGCCTGATCTTTTTCTGATCGCATCTGCCGAGGATAACTGCAAACTGCGCTGATGCAGGACCAATCTCTATTTTAAAAACGATAGCACTCTGATCCTTCTGTCAAAATTCAAATATTTTTAGGGTCAATTTAAGTTCCGACCTCTACATTCAAAGAGAATGCACACAGCCGAGTAGCAGTCACAATACCACAACGTGCAGGAAGACGCTTCGAGGAGACTTTTTCCCGACAAGGTACATACTTGCTACTTGGTCACTTGATAATACTCCTGCGTTCTGCATTAAACTCTCGAGGACCTTTCTTTCAGGAGGACTAGTACTATTCTCAAAATCAACGGTTCATGTTCCTCTTCTCACTTCTGCTGACTCGTTGTCCGGCTTCAGCAAATCAGCACTTGCGCTCCCCACCCCTGACTGGCCGTCAGCGCTGACGTACGTACTAGTCGATCGTACCAACCAACCTCAGTCGTAGCGGGGCTTAGCAGCCACCAAATATCCTGCGAGATTTACTTGTCGCAAATGGAAAGATCAACGGCATCACATTTTCATAAGGACGGAGTAGTACGAACGACCCGGTCACACGTTAAAGTGGCGTATGGTAATTTAGAAATGACAAACTTAGAAATAAAAGATGGGTTTGAAATTAGAAAATGCATGAAAGGTTAAAATTGAATGAAGTGAAAAAAATGAAAGGTCCGAATCTTTTCTTCAATCAATTCTATTTCCCAAACATCTTTCAAACCCATAGGTAGTCAAACGCCTCCTAAAGGATTCAAAGAGCTATAGTCGCTTTCACTATGATTCGTCCTCAATATCATAATGTGCCGATGATTTATGTCAAATCCGACATCACCAATGACGAAACCAACCCATTACTGCTCCGTATTTATTCTCTCTCAAAAAGTACCGGGCGCTGAGGAAGAATCGCACCCAGCCGCCCCCGTGTCCCCACTCCCAAACCCAAGCGGAAGAATCGGAATCACGTCCATAAATAAAACCTCTAGTACTACTACCAGTTAACCACGTCCATTCCTTAACCACGACCCCGCGCGCGCGAGGGAGGGAGAGGCGCCAGCGCCAGCGCCCGCGCCCAAGAGGAGACGCTGGTGCTTCGTCCACACGCCGCCGCCACCTCAGTCTCTCCAGTTGATCCGCCACCGGGGAGGTGAGCTCCCTCCTACTCTCTCACGTCCGTGTGGGTGGTGGATCCTCCGATCGTCTCGTCTCCGTTCGCACGTTCCCTGAAACGGCTTCGGGATTCCTTGCCGCTTAGCAGTTAGCAGTTAGCTCCGCCCGTGGCTTCCTTTTTAGCGCATTCGTAGCTCGCGGGGTTGGACCATTGGGAGGCGCGGAATCTCGGTTCTCTCGGTTCTCTCGGACCTCTCGGTCTCTCGGACTCGGGATGATAAACCCTCGTTAGTTTCGCCTTCTTCCGTTTCGCGGTTGGCTATTTGGAGTGAAGTTGGGAGGACGTGTGTCGCGGCTGGCGGCTGCTCCTTCTTCCACTACCGCCGCCGCCGCCGCAGCACCGCCTCTTCGTACGGACTTGTGTGCTGTGCTTGTTGACGAATTCAGTCCAACTCATCCATCAGTGGTCCCTAGTTCTTCTCAGTGCGAGAGAGACTGATCAGTTGATCCCACCTCTTGTTTTACCCAAATATGTATATGTACTTCCCTTCGTTCTTAAATTAAATTATTAATACTGTTGATTTCAAATATCAACTTTGACTATTCGTTTTATTCAAAAAATTAATTCAAATATGTAAAATTATAATTTATAGTTCTAACTACTTTGATAACAATGCAAATTGTAACAAAATATATAATACTCATCAAATTTTTTGAATAAGAGAAATAGTTAAAGTTAATGTCTGAAGTGAACGGTATCAATAATTTAAAATAATTTAAAAACGGAGGGAGCATGTTGGGAACTTGTTCTATTATCTAAAAAATATATATGTTGGGCGCTGTTTATTCCCAAAAATTTTGGAATTCAACTGACCTTCACGTTGAAACCTGACTTTGCATCTCTTCTCTGTATTTACTGAAATCGTTTGTGCAAGCGTTTGCCCCGCAAGGTGGCTACTGCGTTTGTAGTTGATATGTGGTCTCTGTAGATTGGTGTTGAAGCACACTACTCGTTGCCTTAATTTTCTCATGATTCACCTGTCGAATGCTTGAAATCAGGGGAAGATCCGAGAGCGAAGAACAAGGTTGCTGAGGCGTTGAGATGGGGTTCAAGCCACTGGATTGGTACTGTCAACCTGCCAAGCATGGTGCTTGGTCACATGTAGTGGAGAACGCGTTTGGCGCGTACACTCCGTGCGGCATCGACACCCTGGTGGTCTGCATCTCGTACCTCGCACTCTTTGGTGTTTGCTTCTACCGGATATGGAGGACGACGAGGGACTACACGGTGCAACGGTACAAGTTACGCTCACCAAAGTACAACTATCTGCTTGGGCTGCTTGTGGTGTACTGCATAGCAGAGCCGATTTACCGTATCGCCACTGGTACCTCTATTATGAATCTGGATGGGCAACCTGGCCTCGCTCCGTTTGAGGTGAGATTAGCTGCATTCAATATCATTATCATCAAGTTTTTTCTTTTTTTTAAAAAAAAAATATTATTCCTATATGCCATCCCTTTCCATACTGGTGTTGATAGTACTCGAGGTAGGAGTGCCTGTACATGAGCTGTAAGATGTAGTGTTTTTGGTATGCATATCACCACCAATGACTGTGAGCTATTTTTCTCTTCTATTTTCTTTTCACAAAACAATATGCAGTACTTACTAAATGAAAACTAAAAAGATATCATACCTTGCTATATATGATATTGACTAATGTATTTAAAATTCTTGTGTCTTTTGATGTTTTAGATCATTTAAAGTGTTAGGACTATGATGACTTGTATTGATTGATAGATAATAACACCAAGGGTTACATGACCCAATCTTAGACTAGGATTAGGGCTCTATAACTAGAGTCCTAAACCACTACTATATCCTTAACATAAAGTTCTGCTTTTATGCAGATTGTCTCATTGACCATTGAATCTGTGGCTTGGTGCTGTATGCTTGTAATGATTGTGCTGGAGACAAGAATTTACATCTACGAGTTCAGATGGTACATCCGGTTTGTGATCGTTTATGTGTTGGTCGGGGAAGCTGCTATGTTCAATCTTGTGCTTTCAGTGAGACAGTACTATAGTTCGAGGTACAATACATTAGTAGCATTTATTTTTTTAGGAAACTATTTTTGTGGTTTCTCTTTAGGAATCTTACATGTGGACTAATCATGGTATTTTATCTATGCAGCTCAATCTTTTACTTATACTGCAGCGAGGTTATATGTCAGGTTTGTATTTTTGTTTCTATGGTTTCCCTATAGCCATATTTTCTGTCTGCCATACGCTGAACATTTTTTTGTTTGCAGTTCTTGTTTGGAATTCTCATGGTGTTTTATCTTCCTAGCCTGGATCCATATCTGAGTTATACTCCGGTAAGGAATGAGGTGCTGATTGACAATACTGATTATGAACCTCTTCCAGGAGGTGAAAAGATTTGCCCCGAGAGGCATGTCAACATATTTTCTAGTGAGTGAACTGAAGCTTTTGCCCACAATAAGATATACACATGATTATTTTCTATCCCTGTTGCTTTTCTAATATTGACAGATCTTGTTATCCTATTACTTTGCTAGGCATATTTTTTTCATGGATGACTCCTCTGATGCAACAAGGATACAAGAGGCCCATCACAGATAAGGATATATGGAAACTAGACAACTGGGACGAGACTGAAATTTTATATAGCCGGTATGTTTTATCATTGTCCTTCTTGAGAAATTCCTGTACCTGCAAGCCTTAAAGATGAGAATCTTCCTCAGATTCCAGAAATGTTGGAATGACGAGCTTCGAAAACCAAAACCTTGGCTGTTGCGGGCTCTTCATAGCAGCCTTGGGAGAAGGTACACTTGTGCACTTGATGCTGTTACTTCTTGTTTCAACAGTTATGAAAACCTCTAGGTTTCTGCCGTTTGCATTTGGTTTTGCGCCTATATTGACGAGTTCCTTCACTTTCAGGTTCTGGCTTGGAGGATTTTTCAAGGTGACATTTTCTGTCTGGAATAAACAGTTCCTTAAAGAACATTTATTTAAAAATCGTTTTTTTTCTTACAAAAAAAAATCGTATTTGTTTTCTTACAATTTTGTTTTTCTTGGTAACTCATCTTTTTTCCCAACTGTTTTAGATTGGCAATGATGCTTCTCAATTTGTTGGCCCACTTATCTTGAACCTGTTATTGGAGGTAAGTGCTTCTCATTTCATGAAAAAACAATAATATGTGTAATAACTCTAGAGTATACTAAGTGATTCTACAAATCTTAGGATCAGTGGTTAGTTACACTCAGCACAACTTAACGTGGTATTTTATTTTTTGCAGTCAATGCAAAAAAGTGATCCATCTTGGAATGGGTACATATACGCTTTCTCAATCTTTGCTGGAGTGGTATGATCTTTTTTGCCTCTTGCTTATTGTGCACCTCATTTCCTATTTTCCTACTGTTTCTGAATCTCCAACAACAACTATGTTCCTCAATATCTTTTCCCCTACCATCCTTCAGTCATTGGGTGTCCTTGCTGAGGCGCAGTACTTTCAGAATGTCATGCGAACAGGTTTCAGATTGAGGTCTACACTGGTAAGTGTTTGTGAGCTTTATCATGTTGAGTTAGGAGGTTAAGCAGTCAATAGGCGATAAGTGAACCACTTGTTCCACTTTCTCCAAAAAAATTTCATTTCTAAATGGTTCGAGGATTGCAATCCCTGATTTGTTATACTTGCTTGTAGATGTCTTTTCTTATGCTAGTTTTACCGTAATGTTTCTATTCTGCTACTTCGAGGCATGGATGTTGTGGTTTTTGAAACAGGCTTACCTTTTGTTTCACAGATTGCAGCTGTTTTCCGTAAGTCTTTGTGTCTGACTAATGATAGTCGAAGGAAGTTTGCTTCTGGGAGGATAACCAATTTGATTTCAACTGACACAGAATCCCTACAGGTACAGTTTTTTTCCCCTTTTTGGCTGGATAGACGTCATGATCGTCATTCATTTCTGTACTTCTTTCATCCTTTTAAATTATACTTTACATGTGCAGCAAGTGTGCCAGCAGCTTCACAGCCTATGGTCTGCTCCTTTCCGCATCATTATTTCCATGGTTCTTCTATACGCACAGCTTGGTCCTTCAGCATTAGTTGGTGCACTCATGTTGGTTCTTTTGTTGCCCCTTCAGGTACATTTCTCTTTATGCATAATTCTGGAAATTCTATGGTTCATGCTTATGATTGCATCAGCTGCTATATGTTCTTTAGTTATTCTTCACATATATGGTCTACTGCCAAACGTAGTTTCTAAAACCTTCCTGTAGTTTGTGCTTTTTATTTACTGGTTTGTGATACTGTAGTTCTTCGTACATTGCTTTTGCGTGCCCCAACCTACCTTTTGCTTGACAGAACTTTTCCGTACAATCAATATGTAATTTTTTCCACGCTAAAAAAGTATACCTTTCTCACGCAAAGCTATATAAACTTGTTTCCGTGAAGGAGTTCTTGATGATTATAGTTTTGTGTATGTTTATGCATTACACTATACTGCACAAAATAAATAACTAAAACCTGTGATTGGTTATATATGGACCATTGTGAACTGAATACCTTCTAATTGGTTTTTCTGTTGCACTGGTTCTGTTTTCCTTCTAATATTTGCTGTCTTAGTATTTTATCACTTTTAGCCTACTCTATTTGTAAAGTACACATATATTGTTCAAATCACACTGTGATTTTGTATCTAAATTTATTGCTTTCAATTTTCAAGACTGATTCATCTCTCTTACTTTTCTATATTTATTTTTATAGACAGTCATTATAAGCAAAATGCAAAAACTTACGAGGGAGGGCTTGCAGAGGACTGACAAGCGAATTGGTCTCATGAACGAAATACTAGCTGCTATGGATACTGTTAAGTATGTACCATTATTCTTTTATTTCACTCGTAGCAATACATGCATTTTGGACTGTAGCTCCTACTAACTTCTTTTGTTAGGTGTTATGCTTGGGAGCAAAGTTTCCAGTTAAAGGTGCAGGGCATCCGTGATGACGAGCTTTCTTGGTTTCGCAGGGCTCAATTGCTTGATGCGGTATATTCCTAGTGTTTGTATACGTTTCAATATTAACATTTTGTATCATACTAGATTTGTGCAAGTTTTGTTGTGAAATGTTCCCTCTATTTCTTTATCATTGTGCGGTTAGTTTAAAATTGAATAACAAACATCATATATAAAAAACTGGAGAGAGTGCAGATTTATAAATATCATTGTGAGCTTGATTTATTTTGTATTGTTCTTTATCTTTTTTTTTTTAACTTTTTATTGCTTTTTGCAGTTGAATAGCTTCATCCTTAACAGTATCCCAGTCATTGTCACTGTTGTTTCATTTGGTGTATACTCTTTGCTGGGAGGTGACTTGACACCAGCAAAGGCATTTACTTCCCTTTCACTATTTGCGGTCCTGAGGTTCCCACTTTTTAATCTTCCCACTCTGATAACTCAGGTGTGCTACATGAAATTTTGATTTCCTTTCCTGAAGTTACTTATAAAGATGCCTCCATGTTACAGATCGTATCAATTCATATATGTATAACTATATATATTTTTTACTATTCATTAATAATTAAACAGTATTTTGCTCTTAGATTTTCATTTTCAATTCATTTAGAAAAGTTTTCTGGTTAAATTTTCTGGTTTGAATTTCGATTTCAAACAAATGCTAGATTTGTTTGAAGTGTTGTTTTCTCATCAGTCAACAATTTATGGGGCTCAATGTTGTCTTAGAGTTGTTTTCTTTTAATTTCAACAGGTGGTTAATTGTAAAGTGTCACTAAAGCGTCTTGAAGATCTCCTTTTGGCTGAAGAGAGATTACTTTTGCCAAATCCACCTCCTGATCCAGAGGCTCCAGCTATTTCTATCAAGAATGGGTATTTCTCATGGGAATCAGAGGTATCGAATAAGAATATTTACTTGACATTGATAATGATATGCCCTTGTAACTATTAGGGTTTATACTATTTGAACACTTAGCTTTTGATTCCATAATCGAAAGGTTGGGGAAAAACAGAAGATATGCAACTTGATAGTGAATCCACACAGTTATAGGTTGGCACCCTTCTTATTATGGAAACCAGGGCAATGACTTATTACTTTCTCCAGTTTTATATATATGGTGTTGCTGCATTCAGCTCAAAACTGAAATTGATTATGTGCCCTTACATCATATATATGGGCTTTTGGTTTTGAATTTCGATATTGCTAAAAGCAGCTGGCTTTGTTGATGTCTTCCTAGTTCACATAGAATCATCATGATGTTATCAGCACCAACTCTTTTTCTGTAAATTTAAGATTCTTATTATAAAACATCTATTTTTAACTGTCGGCAGGCTGAGAGACCAACTTTATCAAATGTCAATCTGGAAGTACCTGTTGGAAGTCTAGTTGCAATAGTGGGAAGCACCGGGGAGGGCAAAACTTCTCTTGTGTCTGCGATGCTTGGTGAAATACCTCCAGTTTCAGGATCGGATACCTCGGTGGTCATTCATGGATCAGTGGCCTATGTTCCTCAAGTTTCATGGATCTTCAATGCTACGGTTAGAGTGTATCCACTAGCATTATTATTCTCAATTGAATCCTATAAAACCTCTGATGATTTAATTGTTACACCACAGGTTCGGGACAACATATTGTTTGGGTCTTCCTTTCAACCTCCACGCTATGAGAGAGCAATAGATATCACTTCGTTACGGCATGATCTTGATCTACTTCCTGTAAGTTCTAAATCCACGTACAATTCACAATTCACTTCACAGGTGAAAATTTTCAAACCATATACCTCTCTTGAAGGAGAATGGTAACTGAGAAACATGTAGTCATGTATTATGTAATCTGGCCATGCCTCAACCCTTTCCGACTCTGGGGTGCATCGTGGTTTAATTTTCTAGTGAACATTAACAAATAATGTATTTCTTATTCTTGTTATCAGGGTGGCGATCTCACAGAGATTGGTGAAAGAGGAGTTAATATTAGTGGAGGCCAGAAGCAAAGAGTTTCAATGGCAAGAGCTGTGTATTCTGATTCAGATGTGTACATATTTGATGACCCTCTGAGTGCATTAGATGCCCATGTTGGCCGTCAGGTGCGTTCAATACCATTACATCTTATGCTGTCCATACTCCGTGCTTCTGTTTTACAACCTTGCCACCCACTAAAAGAAATAAACCTTTGGCATTCGTGAATGGTTTTTTTTTCTTTCTGTTTATATCTTTGATCATCTTATTTCTCAGTTGCCTGATATGAAAACGCATGTTAATAGACACTATATAACCTGATTTCAAGAAGCACTATGTCAACCTGGCAGTAGAAGAAAGATAAGAAATTCTCACTATTGACAAAAGTACTTATATATCCAATTTATACAACATAATTAGTGAAAGCTGATAAGCACAGCCTTCAACCTATGATGGAGTAGGTATATTTATCTGATATTGATGGGCCACTTATTGCCAATACATTTGTTTGCTCATGCCAAATTTACATTGTGAATGTTCCTTGTGGTCACCTGATCGGTGGAACACCTTACAACAATCACATGGATTTGTCTTCAAACATAGTGCAGTCTTAGACAATGGACCTCACTTTGGATCTCCACTGATAGTACTCCCTCCGTCCCAATTTAAGTGTAGTTTTGGGCATGGGCATGAGGTGAAAAAGAGGGGATGTATAGAAAATGAGGAGGAAAGAGATAGAGTTAGAAATGCATTGGGAATAGAGAAAGGTGTTTTGGTAAATGACAGTTAAATTGGGACAAATGGAGAAAGCCAGAGTGACAGATAAAATGGGACGGAGGCAATATATGTTAAGCCTTTTGTGCTATGTTATCTTCCTTGTTACATATTGTATAAGGAATTAAGGACTGTTATAGAATCTTATTAGTTATTACTGATGTGAGTGCATGTGCAGGTATTTGACAAATGTATCAAAGAAGAACTACGACACAAAACCCGGGTTCTTGTCACCAATCAGCTGCATTTTCTACCATATGTGGATAAAATACTGCTAATCCATGATGGTGTCATTAAAGAGCAGGGTACCTTTGATGAACTTAGCAATCATGGGGAACTCTTCAAGAAGCTAATGGAAAATGCTGGAAAGATGGAGGAACAACTGGAAGAGAAACAAGATGAAAGCAAATCAATAGATGTCACAAAACAAACTGAAAATATAGTAGATGGAAGCTCACAGAAGAGCCAGGATCCTAATAGAACAGAACAAGGGAAGTCTGTTCTTATCAAGCAAGAGGAAAGAGAAACCGGGGTTGTGAGCACAAAGGTCCTTTCACGGTAAAAAAATGAGTCTATGCGACTGTACTTATTATTACTACTATTTTCCATGGATTCTTTTAAGGCATTGTTTTATGCTTACCCAGTGCGATTGTTGTTGCAGATACAAAAATGCATTGGGAGGGATTTGGGTGGTATCCATACTCTTCTTTTGCTATGCACTGACTGAAGTTCTTAGGATTTCAAGTAGCGCATGGCTGAGCATTTGGACTGATCAGGGTTCTTTAAAGATCCATGGCCCTGGTTACTACAATTTAATATATGGAGTTCTTTCTCTTGGGCTGGTAGTTATACTATTGTTTATTTTAAAATTTTTGCAGCCTTGAGCTCTCTTATATGTCCCTATGATTGATAATTTGATACCATATGAACTGACGGATACATTTTTTGGATTTAGGTTCTAATCACTCTCATAAATTCTTATTGGTTGATTATATCAAGTCTCAGAGCAGCAAAAAGGCTGCATGATGCCATGCTCGGATCTATATTAAGAGCTCCTATGGTATTTTTCCATACCAATCCACTTGGACGGATCATCAATAGATTTTCAAAGGATTTGGGTGACATTGACCGGAATGTTGCGGTCTTTGTGAATCTCTTCATGGCTCAAATATCCCAGCTTGTCTCAACTTTTGTTCTCATTGGTGTTGTCAGCACTATATCTCTCTGGGCTATCATGCCACTTCTGATTTTATTTTATGCAGCCTACCCCTATTACCAGGTAATTTCATGCACTGAAAAACTATATGCCAAAATTCAAAGTTGTCTGTGGATTTAAAGCTAAGCACCACCATGAAGGAGCGATGGAATAACTTTAGATTCCTAGTTGCATCACTCTGAAACTGTTAGTTCATCACTGCATATTATTAAGATTGCTTGGATCTGTTACGCATATATGGAGAGATGAATTTCTCTACCGTTACATTTTAAAATTTTATTAGATAAATAAAATTTTAACTTTTTCCTAATTGAACTTTGAATTCATGTTTCTCAGACTACATCTCGAGAGGTGAAGCGTCTGGATTCGATTACAAGGTCTCCTGTTTACGCTCAATTTGCAGAGGTTTTGAATGGTCTGTCCACAATCCGTGCCTACAAAGCCTATGATAGAATGGCTAACATCAATGGAAGAGCAATGGACAACAACATTAGGTTCACACTTGTGAACATGAGTTCAAATAGATGGCTAGCAATTCGTCTGGAAACTTTGGGTGGCATCATGATATGGTTGACAGCAACTTTTGCTGTCATGCAAAATCAACGAGCAGAGAACCAGAAGGCCTTTGCCTCCACAATGGGTCTTCTTCTTACTTACACACTCAATATTACCAACTTGCTCACGGCTGTCCTTCGTCTTGCGAGCCTTGCTGAAAACAGTTTAAATGCTGTTGAAAGGGTGGGAACATACATTGAGTTACCTTCTGAAGCTCCTCCAGTCATTGAGGATAACAGGCCACCTCCCGGCTGGCCATCAGCTGGTGTCATCAAGTTTGAAGATGTTGTACTTCGGTATCGACCAGAGCTTCCTCCCGTTCTTCATGGCATATCTTTCACTATCAATGGAAGTGAAAAGGTAGGAATAGTTGGCAGAACAGGGGCTGGTAAATCTAGCATGCTTAATGCATTGTTTCGTATTGTGGAGTTGGAACGAGGGAGAATATTGGTCGATGATTGTGACACTTCTAAGTTTGGAATTTGGGACCTGCGAAAAGTTCTTGGAATAATACCTCAGGCACCAGTCCTATTTTCAGGTTTGTTTTCTGAAAACAATTTAGCTGTGTTATGTGAATTTCTGAAATATATTTGTTAGGAAATCCAATATGTGTATCTTTCTTATTCCTCGGTGACTTTGACTTCTTTTATTTTTGTATTAACTACTTGCTTATGTTCTTCTAGGGTCTGTTCGATTTAATCTGGATCCTTTTAATGAGCACAATGATGCGGATCTCTGGGAGGCTCTGGAAAGGGCACATCTGAAAGATGTTATTCGGAGGAATGCTCTAGGATTAGATGCGGAGGTAAACTTTTGTTCGTATGTCAGTTCAAGCACATCAAGTCATTCTTGGCTGTCATTTTCATTTACAAATGGTGCCTGCTGCTAGAAGCATGCGACATTTTCCACAAGACATGACAGTTTTCAGTGGCAGTCTAACTCTGACGAGTTGATAGTAGTAGCATTTTGTACAATTGTCATCATTATTTGCTTGCGGATGAATATTTGACGTCAAAGAACATTAGTAGGAATGGATAAACAATATGCTACCGTTGGTTTTTGCCCTCTAGAAAACCATCCTGAGTGAATTTCATTAACATTGGTGTTGAGATTTTGGGTGACAGTTTTTATTTAGGACTGCAATGAAAAACAAAGTGGGAGTTGCGTGCATCAGGCTTACTATATTTTTTTTACTTCAATGAAAAAAAAAGCACTAACCCAAGCTCCATTTCATTGACATAGGTTTCTGAATCTGGTGAAAATTTTAGTGTGGGACAGCGCCAATTGTTGAGTCTGGCTCGTGCTTTGTTGCGAAGAGCGAAGATACTTGTTCTTGATGAAGCAACAGCAGCTGTTGATGTACGAACTGATGCTCTTATTCAGAAAACAATCAGAGAAGAATTCAAAAGTTGCACAATGCTCATAATTGCCCACCGTTTGAATACTGTCGTTGACTGTGACAGGTTGCTTATTCTGAGTTCTGGGCAGGTATGCTTTTCAGTAAAAACTTTTTTTTTCTTCCTTTATTGTTGTGTGATGACTGATCACTACCATTGCTTTATTTATTTTTTCGTGCTTTACTGATCATCTGACCATATTGCCACACAAACGTCCACCTGATGCCTGAATCACGTTTTGTTCTTTACTACTGAGACAGATGACTTGGAACAAATCCATTCATTACAATAATAAATACCTACAAAAATATTAATGCTGCGCTTTTCAGACCCAAATAAGCACTTGGTTTTCTTTTTGTACAAACTTAGTATTGTTGGTAGTTCAATATTTTTATGCTGTATTTCAGGTATCGGAGTTTGATACTCCTGAGAATCTTCTGAGAAATGAGGAGAGTGCTTTCTCCAAAATGGTCCAGAGTACAGGACCTAGCAATGCAGAATATCTCAAGGTATGTCATGTATAAAGATAAAGTCCTAAATGAGATAAAAACGTACACAAACACTGGAAAAAATATGTACACTAATTGATTTTCTTGAAAAAAATGTTGAACAGAGTCTTGCATTTGGAAGTGGAGAAAGGTTGAGAATGGAAGAAAGCAAACTGCAAGATATGCAGAGGAGATGGGTTGCATCTAACCGATGGGCTGAAGCCGCCCAGTTTGCACTCGCTAGAAGCCTCACATCATCACACACTGACCTCCTTGCACTGGAGGCTGCTGAGGGAAACAGCATCGTGAGGAGAACAAAGGACGCTGTCATAACTCTGCAGAATGTCCTCGAAGGGAAGCACAATACTGAAATTGAAGATTCTTTAAATCAGTATCAGGTCCCAGCTGACAGGTGGTGGTCATCTCTTTACAAAGTTATCGAAGGTATGGCTTAAGGCTGCAGGAATGATTTACTTCGCTGGCTGAATTAGTAATAAAATTCATCAAAACGACATAATATAGGATTCTTAATGTGGAACCTACAACTGACTAGGTAAGAAATAGATAAAATTTTTATCTTTAATCTGTCTCTCTTATTGAAATGCAACAAATTATAAAACATGTACTTTAAAAAAAACAAATTATAAAACATATCTTTTGACCTGCACTGCCAAAAGAATATGATCAGAATTAGCATTCGACCGTTATGCTCTCTCTTTGTCCCCATTCTTATCTCTGTCACCATATACTGAGTACGATTTATGTGTATTGCTTTCAGGCCTTGCCATGTTGAGCAGATTGGGCCGTAACCGCCTGCATCAACCTGCTTACAATTTTGAGAACAACGGTTCTCTTGACTGGGACCAATTGGAGATGTAGGGGAGTGAAGCACCGCCGGTCCATGAAGGCGCGCTGTGGTGTACGTTGGGCGTTAGTCGTTTCCAGCGGTTTGATAGTTTACCAACGGGATGTACATGTTCACCGCGAACAAATAACGTGCAGCTACAAGTACGGAACTGATATCTGTCTCTTGTACTAGAAGAAAATGAATTAAGTGCAAATTTTGTCAAAGCAGGAGGATCCCAGAACTATTGTTCTCGAGGATTGTAATTTCTTATGCACGCTCACAAAAAACAGTGTACACGAAATTTTGATATTTATGCCAACGCAAACCTTAAGGCAAGCCTGTGATCGGTAAGGGCAGTCCCAATGGTGATTTTTAAAAATAGTTTTTATAAGCAATAAATTGTTATTTAGACTTAGTTTCTTCCAATGGGTAGTTTTTATGTAGAAAAAAGTTAATGATCCTTTGCATGCAAATTATTTTGTTGCCTTTCCAATTCACCGTAGACCACATACTGCTAACCATTTTATCCCAAGCCCAATCAAACTGGTGCGTCGGACCTACTCAAAAATAAGATTATTCAACCCAATCCACATTTACACAGACAAAAACATGATTTGACTTCAGTTACACAGAAAAATAAAGTAAGTGCTCAACCAATGCATATTCGTGCTCTTTTTTTTTAATCCAAATTGTACCATGTTCACGCAGCAAAAATAACACTTCGAATGGTCACGCAAAACAAAGCTTAAAAAGCAATCAGTCACTGTATGATCTGATTGAACTACTATCATTCACTATTCTAAGGCAGGACTGCGAGCACCGTGGATGCTTCACGCGCAAGCAGGAGGTTGGGTTGGCGGCGGGCGGTCGCGTGCGAGCAGGATGAGGCAGCCGTGCGTGAGCAGGATCTGAGTCGGCCGCACGCGAGCAGGGCTTGAGGCGGCGAGCGAACAGGGGTCTAGGTGGCCGAGCGCGAGCAAGGACGCTGGGCAAGCGGGAAGCCAGACGACGGTGGCTGGCCGGCTGACCTCGCGCCAGGGAGGAGAGGAAGGCTAGGCTGCTCGAAGATTTCCCGCGGGCAAGGGCGAAGGAGAGAAAAAAAAAAAAAGCGCGCGTAGGAGAAGGGAAGCAGAGCAGCGAGCGGGTGTGGGAGAAGGGCGCGGCGGCGTAGAGGATCGAGCCCTCGGCGATGGAAACGACGCCGCATCTCCCCAGCGCTCTTTGGATTGTTTCTTCGTGCATCGGTTGTAGCGTCGACTTCATTTCCAGGTTCAGAAACGATTTCTTCCTTTGGTAATCTCTCTCTTTATTAATGATACTGTCACATAAGCATTTTGCTGATGTGTCAATGTAATTAAAGAGGATAGAAACTGCTCATTAAACATGATTGGGAGTGCCCTAATAGCTGCAGGTCGCGCGTGCTATTACTGTGATGACAATGTAATCGTCGGCTGGTCCCACCCGAAAAACAAATTGCCTTTTACACTGGCGTTCGCCTTCTTCGTTGCACAATGCGCGCAGCCTGCCTGGTCTTTGCGTCAGCCATGAGCACATGGAATTCCCTCAGGCCCATTTACCCAATACTCGGGTGCGGGTGATCATCCATTCCATTCCATCCGGCTTCCTGGCCCATTCCAAACCCGAACAAAGCGAATCCTCCCCCTTTCGCTCTCCACCCCTAGCTAGTCCCGCCGTAGCATCGCATCGAGCTCTTCGGCCTCCTTTGGATTTTGAAGGAAAAATTTTTGTTACTACGATTTTTTTTATAAAATTGAACTAATTTCTATAAAATTCTTGCGTAATTCGTGTGAAAATTCTGCGTTCCAAACACCCTTTCCGATTTAATGGATCGAGATGCACTGCCCAGTCTGTCCTACATCAAAAACCGTACGTAGGTTTTTGATCCTATGGCTACTGACACCACCGCTGCCGTCTCCCATGGACGCGAGGAGGTCGTGCTCGACGCCCTTGCCTACGTCGTTGACGACATCGAGAGCGCCGCCGTCTCCCATTGCTGATTTTAGCACTAAAAGGGAACCCGGCGTATATGTTGCCTGCAATCATGGTAGTTTCTCCAAGAATTGCAGGAACCCACAAACTCTTTTAGGTAATATTTGTATTATACAGCATTATACCCCTACTTCTCTGGTACTATTAGTGACGGTATGTGGTTCACTGTAGATAGTGAATCATCATTAGTATCCCACCCTATGCTTAAGCGGGTAGAGGCTCCATTCTCTTGCTTTTTAGCCATAGCAGTGTCCATTGCCCATCCTTAGTTGCTGCGTGCCCAATTTGGTACCATTTAGCACTCTGATCATTATGCAGTATGCATGTAAAGTTGGACCCTTTTCTACATATTACACATAACAGTGTGAAACTAAACTCATTCTCTAGGTTAACTTAGAACCACATACTCATTAGCCATTTATTTAAGAAAAGAACTATTTTATAATTTGTATCCTTCATCATGGATTTGTTTCCCTTCCATTTTATCTATGCAGTAATAGATGGTACCTACCTGAGTCTGGCAGAAGACGATTTTGCACAAGAATATATGCTTTGGCTCGAAGGTTTTTAAGCTGCACTGAAGATTGAGGGTTGATGATGCATGGCCAACTCACTGGCTATAACAAATCTTTGGTGTAGCGTGCCTTTTGAATTTATTGTACTGGTTCACTATAAACTAACATGCCATAAAACTATACCAAACTACTCCTTTCGATTTTAAAATATTAACAAACAGATGAGCAGATTGGACTGTCACCGTAAACAACAGTTCTGTTGACTGAGACCAAATGTAGAAGTAATAATTTCTCGTGGGTGTAATATTTTGTCACGGTGATGTACATGTTGATCAGAAAGTCTGTTCCCCTCTGAATTTTTACGGTAATGTGCTTGCCTGCCACAGCCGCAGCAGCCCGCGACACCTCCTCTGTGAAAAGAAAAAAAAACCTCTTGGACACACTAATAAAATGTTGCAATCTGATTTTAAAAATCAGATTTTTACCCATTAATTCGCAAGTCCACCGGTTGCGGTCATTCCCGGCTCGCCTTGCTCTATAAAATGAAAATGCGTGTGCTACTACCTGACTACCACACCAACTCGCAGTACGTAACATCATCACTTGGGGCAGGATCGATGGCAACAGAAGCAGATTTCACAGCGCTCCCTCTAGTTCTCGCCATGCTGTTTGCAACGCACCACCAGCAGGCTTGCGGCGCGACCGACTGCCACGCCGAGAAAGAACTGTTCAAGAAGAAATGCACGGCGTACGTGGAGCGCGGCCCTTACATCAGGCCGGTGCGCAGTGGCCCGTGCATCAGATCGACATGGCCTGTGTCTGCGGTATCATCACGCCCGCGGAGGAGGAGACGATCGACGTGCATCGGGTGGCTTGGGTCGCATGAGCGGATTTTTCACTCCGTCCGGACGCGGCTCCGCGCCGTCCGCGCGCGCCCCGCGACGACGTTTTTTTTCTTTTCCCAGGGGGCCTCTTTGACAGTGAGAGCGCGGGTTCTGCAGAGCTCGATCGGGCTCATGTTTCCCTTCAAATAGTAACGAAAACAACCGTAATGCAGCACAAATTGATGCTGTCTTCGCGTTAATCCAGTTCGCGTGCGTGATCTGTAAACTCGCTGGCGCTGGCGAGTGGCGATGGCTCTTAGCACGCGGTGTTTGTCACTCGGGTGCCATTTGGCTTGTAGGAAATGAAGGATGGGATTGAGAGTGAAAAATGAATGAAGGCCTGAGATTTGAAGAGATGGGTGAAACAAAGGTTCAGATTTTCTATCTCCATTTCTTTTCTCAAACCCATCTTTCATTACCCCATTTCCAATCGCCGTCTCGGGGTTTCAGACCCGGCTCTTAGCACGCGGGGCACGGCACCAGAGTCCAGAGGTTCACCCGCCGAGATGGGCTGCAGAAATTCAACCAGGCCGCGCTCCTGGGCTGTTTCTGTGGGCCTTTCTTGGACGGTTTGCTGTCCTCCGCAACCGTTGCCGGCGAGGAGAGTCATCAGTTGATTGGCAAAATGCCCCGAAACTGCATGCACGGATCTATACAGCTCTGCGAATAGAAGCAGCAGACGTACAGTATGTTCAGTCCGCAAGAACCCCACCACGCCGACAACCGCCATGCACCTGATGAACGTAGGCCGCCTCACACTGGAAGTAGAACAGCAGAATTCTTACCGTTCAGACTTGGCCGGGTTGTTTTTTAGAGTACCATCTTCACATGCGTTGTCGGTGGTGGATCCTCATTCCTCAGTGCAGTGCCCATGGACCTGCAGATCGTCGGTGCGAAGCGAATTAAGCCGTGAACACGACGCTGCGACAGTCCAAGGACCGTGGGAAGTGGGAACTACATGCACGGATCTACAGCTATGCAAGTTCCTGTGCAGTTCCACTGCTGCCAGCTGCAGAGTACAACCTGCATCCCTGGACAACGATTGCCATGTTCCAGGCACGGATAGATAGATCGCCCGCGACTCTGGTGTCTGAACCCTTGCTTCCCCCGTGGTCCAGGTCTCGATTGGGACGGCGCCGCCACAAACGCATGCCCCGTTCCTCACACATCCGGACA
This sequence comes from Zoysia matrella, assembly GCA_001602295.1. Lineage (NCBI taxonomy): Eukaryota > Viridiplantae > Streptophyta > Magnoliopsida > Poales > Poaceae > Zoysia > Zoysia matrella. The sequence continues at coordinate 508 of BCLG01005241.1, read as the reverse complement.
TCACGGCTCGTTTTCTTGGAGGTTGGTGCCTGCCATGTGCTTGCCGATGCCCGCACCTTCCGCGTCCGCGATCGCGAGTGAACAGCGGGGCAGATATGCACGCTCTTCCATTTCGTCGATAACAAAATTCGGTCACGTAGCAACACACAAGTTCCAAATTTTCAGCTGGAGGCGTGGAGAATTCGGAGGCTCAATGAATTTAAACACGAACGCATGCAACATTTTGAACAACGAAATAGTGGACTATGCAGCAATGGCAAGCCTAGCACTACTAGTAGTAAAAAACATCATAGCAACACGCTACCGCTAGCGTTATTTATGCTACACGCGCCGCGCTGAATCAGTAGCTCTCTTGCAGTTCCACATACTGACATACACCCAATTTAACTAACCAAAAGCGATCAAATTAACGTGACAATCAAAGCGCTAATGATTGACGGCCGATCAATCGGCCGGCGGCTGGGTCCCCGCCGGTAAGCAAGCTAGACCGGGGGGAGTTCATGTTCAC
>BCLG01005240.1:12275-28084 GCA_001602295.1 Zoysia matrella | reverse complement strand
AAATTAGGCGGAAGCTTCAACACGCGGGAATACAGGGTAGTATAAGAATGAATCAACGCACTCCGCAGGTGACGCTCCTTGGGCGGGCACTCCACGTGGTTAGTCGCCTTCACGATCGCCACGTCCAGATCCTACAAAACGCGAGCGCACAGCAATCAGAACCCGCAGATCCGCGGCCGCCTCTGCCCGCGCCCACGCGCAGCGCAGCGCAGCGCACCAGAAAGCTAGTACTACTGTACTAGGGTTGGGACGAACCCGGAGGAAAGAGAAACGGAAATCCGGAGAACCCGACGCGGATTTGATACCATTTCTTAAGTAGTCAGTGTTAGCCTAAGAACACCGAAAAATTCAACAAGGATAGAATGAAAAGACTATATTACTCCTATTTTTATCATACAAAATGTTTCTTACCCATTCAATTATATCTTATTTATTACTACAGTATATTCACACTTTTTAAATATTTATATTATTAGACAAATTCAAACATGTTCAAATATTTATATTGATAGACGCCGACGAGCGTCGGCCAGCCAGAGAGCGGCGGACGCGTCCAACTGCGCAGCTCAAAAGAGCAGGAGCAATTTCTTTGTGATATGCGTATGTTTCAGCTTGCATCTGCAGTCTGAACTGACTTCCAAAATGTGAAGAGCATGATTGTCAGCAGTTGCGTTGACAGACTTCCAATGCCATCACCAATGGCTAGACAGTTTGATACCGATGGAGAACTAAGTGCATCATTGTTTTCTATTCTAATCATTGACCGGATTTGGGGGTTAAGCAACCATGAAACTTCTGTTGTTGTTGGATTTGGTAGGTTGACCTGTTACTTGGTCAGTACTTCCGCCGCAATAATCAGATTCTTACTACCTGAACCTCTTCTTCAAATTAAATTGGTTCATCGATTGTTCTAGTTAGTACGTAGTTACCGAGCATTCTGTTTATTTTGATGCTATCCTTTTTTTTTCAAACAAATGGTGTCTTCAATGTGATCCATCGGTAACCTCCTTAACCAGATGATAAGGCTGTACTACGAGAACCCGACCAGCAGCTGAACGTTGGAACCTTTGGATGAAGGCGAAATGGCCCGGCTGATAAGCCCATCACAAGGTCTGCTCTTTAGCCACTTCGAGGCGGGCTACTTATGCATCAACAATGTGGTGCTAACTAGTAGAACATTATTGGCACCACATATTTAATCATCATGGTCAAAAAATGTAGCGATACTGGTCATGCATAGAATCGAATCCAAATATTCTCCTGTTTTAAATAATTCGTCCACGCTTGTCTTGATTCTGAATACAAAAATGCAGTTAATTCGCAGAGTCAAACGAGAACAAAAACATCGTTTTGTAAATTTTACACTGCAGCTCCGCATGCAGGGAATGAAATCTTGATGATGTCCTTGTTCAGAGGTTCTGGAGGATTGTGCAGTTCGTCAGCCAGATAGCAAGTTATGTTAAGCACAAACGGGCAGAGTAGAACTGCACATGCCTGATGGCATGATTAATTGCTTCATCTCTGCTACTGTTGACGGGGAAAATTATGTTTTTTTTTACTCTAGTAGTGTAATAGACCTGAAGAATGTTCTACGGTTTCAGACGTACTCTATCCTGGATATGGTTTCTTGGCCCTTATAAGATGACTATGACCCTTCCATACACTTAGCTTGAGGAAAGCATCTTTAATCGCATATAGTATATTACAGGTTTATCCGAGAATTATTCAAAGATTACCATGCAGTTTGTTAGGGCCCTAGAAAAAACATGTCCTCTCTGTATCGTCTTGGCCCTAAGATGACTAGGATCCTTCCATACACGTGCCATGAGCTGCATTCAGACGCGGCCCCATGCGACGCCGACACTTGGGGTTTTCGAAGATCGCCGTACGGCCACCCGTAAAAGAATGGCGATCACACGCTGTTCAGTGGCCTTTCCGTCCCGCGAAGACGTAGCTTGAGAGTGGAATCCGAGCTGTGAGTGTCACATGCCCCGAGCCGAGCAGATGGGCCTTGACTCTTGAGCTACTCGATCGATTGCAGCGTTCAGTTCCGGCGGTAAGCCGGCCGTCACCCAGTTTACCGGCACGGCATTCTATATTTCTAACTGCAGTTTTGACATGAAAATTGCAAATCGTTTTCTCACTTCTTCCGTTTATGATTTTCGAAGAAAGGAAAATCAGGTGTTTAGATGGACGGGCCTGAAGAAGGTTGGTCTCTCTGCGTTTCAGCGAGTTGCTTGTTACTGCGCTGTCAGTGCGTTTCTTCACATGTGCACCGATCCTTCAATGTGCATAACTGATCAGCAATTCAGTTCAGTTTAGTAACTACGTACCGCATCTTCCATTGATACGCATGCCTTTACGGTTCCTTAGTACTAATAGCTCAACTAAATCAGTGGAACTAGTTCGTAAATAAAAAAAAAATACTCGCTGAATTTCTCGTGGAATATTGTGGCCTTTTTTCATGTACACCGACCACATCACCATGTTCCAAGTTGGCGATTCAACCAGGATCGCATGCGCAGTAGACGGCCGACCAAGACAATTCTGCCAACAGAGTCGCCTCACACCTGCTACTGCCGTCACCATCATCTCGAAATCAATTCCATCTCACTCATGCATGCCAAATGTGCCACTAGCGTACTACTAGCAGATACTAGTTTGTAGGAATAACTATCACTATCAGGACATGAATCTGAACTCATCTGGAAACCCCCTTATCGTGGAATCGATTCGGTGTCAAGAGGGGGCCGTTGCCCGTTGGTCTGCAAGCTCCGGAGTCCAGTGGCACCGTCCTGTCCCCCAGAACGTCATCAGGATCCATGCAACTTGACGCGGGATGCCGCATGCAACCGCGGAGTGGCGGCCTCCCGCTTCCGAGAAGGGGTAAGCGGCTCTTCCAAGGCGCTGTTTATGAAATCCACAAGTAGAGTGTCTGCCTGGCAGCCATGCCCACTGGCACGGGGTGATGTGGAAGAAACAAGGCAAGCCTTCTTCTCCGCTATATAAGGGCATCAGTACGCTCGCTTGACCACGCTTCCACAGCAGGAGCAGATCCAGCAGTAGCGGCGCCGGTGCAGAGCCTTCCTTCCCTGCTCGGAGGCTTCGTTCCCAGCCTATGTTCATTCAGATTCAGAGAGGATGAGTAAGCCGTGGAGCCAGTGGAAGCAGAGGGCCAGAGGAGGAGGGTTGCTCAAGGAGCAGAAGGCCCGGCTCTACATCATCCGGCGATGCGTCGTCATGCTCCTCTGCTACCACGACTGATCTGCTGCTTCTTCTGCTGGTCTCTCTTCGTGGCCATTGGATGAGTCTAGGTGTTGATGCTTCGATTTTTCGGTTTAGGCCTGACAATTCTTTGATGTACATAGAGTACTTTAGAAATGTACTGACAGTCTCTCCGTCTCATGTATGTTCTGCTAATAGTAGTATTTTTCAATCCTAAGTCCTACAACGGCAAGGATGTGCTTTTAGGTGTTGTCATAATTACTACCTCTGTCTTTAAACATAAGCATTTCTATATATCAGAGAAAGTTGTATTAGGCTCTTTTTATTTGAGCTAGAGCTTTTGAGCTTTTAAAAAAGCTGACCGGTGGCTAGTTGAAAAGCTGGCTGATAAAATTTGGATGCTAGCTTTTGTTGAAACCGGGCGATGCTCCGGTTTCAGACGCGACGCCGCCGGCGAAGTGAGTTCGCACACACGAGAGTGGAGAGTTTTTGTGCTGCAAACGTCGCAGCGTTTTTCAGGTCCCGTGTTGCCCTTTTATTGGATCACAACCACAATCATACAACGGTCTAACGACCGATTCTCACGCCACTTCGCCCTGGTGCGCGACGTGCTATTTTACCGCGTCACCGCGCAACGTGCTCGCCAAGGAGCGTCGTGGCGCTGAGTTACTCAGCTACTGGCCATGCAGCGGACTGCGCCCGACTCCACCCCACGCACGACTCGACTCAACCAGCTAGACCAAGTAAGACACGATTACAAAGGATTTATTCTAACAAATCACCCCCTAAATCCTTTGTACTGAACTGACTCCAAGCTTGTTCTTCATCTCGACGAACTTGATGCGCCCGAGAGCTTTTGTCAGAACATCTGCTAACTGATCTGCAGTTGCCACATGATCAATCTCCACGCTCCCATCTTCAACGCATTCCCTGAGAAAATGGAACTTCACATCAATGTGCTTGCTCCTGTCATGATGAACCGGATTTTTACTCAGAGCAATTGCTGACATGTTGTCAACTTTCAGTCTAATGCTAGCTAGTTTATTGGCTGTCAGTTCACCAAGTAAGCGACTGAGCCAAATTCCTTTACATGCTGCCCCTGCTGCTGCTACATACTCTGCCTCACAGGATGAAAGAGCCACAATTCGCTGCTTCTGTGACATCCACGTGATCAGACTTGAGCCCAAGAAAAATACCATGCCTGAGGTACTTTTCCTGTCATCAGTGTCACCCGCAAAATCACTGTCACTGTATCCCAATAGATCAACTGCTTGTGACTTGTTTCTCTTGTAGTGACAGCCATGTCCAATTGTCCCTTTAATGTATCTGAGAATGTGCTTCACTGCCTTCCAGTGTTGCATCCCTGGCGCCTCCATATACCTGCTAACGATTCCCACAGAATGAGCAAGATCAGGTCGAGTGTTTACCAGGTATCTCAGACTTCCAATGAGGCTTCTATACTTCGTTGCATCTCCAGGTTCCCCTGCATCTTTCTTGCTCAGCTTCATCCCAACTTCAAGTGGTGTTTTGGCCGGGTTGCACTTGGTCATGCCTGCTCCTTCTAGTATCTTGGCTGCATATGAACTCTGACAGATAGAGATACCATCAGCTTCTTGTCTCACCTCGATCCCTAGATAGTAGCTCAGCAAACCCAAGTCACTCATGCTGAACTTGCGTTGCATCTCTTTCTTGAAGGTGATAATGTCATCAACTCTTGGCCCTGCTATGATTAAATCATCAACATACACTCCTATTATCAGAAAAGATTTTTGATCACCTCTTCTATATACTGCTTGTTCATACTTGCTTCTGACAAAGCCAAGTTGAACCAGCTCTCTGTCAAGCCGAGCATTCTAGGCTCTTGACGCCTGACGCAAGCCATATAGAGCTTTGTGCAATTTCAGAGCCTTCTGTTGATTATCACCAATCACAAATCCTGGTGGCTGACTAACATAAACCTCCTCCTTTAATTCTCCATTGAGAAATGCGGATTTAACATCCATATGATGGACTTGCCAACCACTGTGAGCTGCAAGTGCCAGAATTAACCGAACTGTTTCAATGCGAGCTACAGGAGCATATACCTCATCAAAGTCAACCCCTTGACGCTGGGCATAACCTTTGGCCACTAATCTCGCCTTGTGTTTTATCACATTCCCAGCAGGGTCCTTTTTAACTTTGAAAACCCACTTTAATCCAATTGCACGCTGTCCAGTTGGCAGCTTGCTTGGCTCCCAGGTGTGATTTTCCTCGATGGCTGCCAGTTCATCTTCCATTGCCTTTCTCCAGCAATCCTCAGCCAGAGCTGCTTCAACTCCTGCAGGCTCATCAGCAGCTACAAGGCACACTCCACTGTACTCAAAGTCTGTTACCACTTCAGTAGTGTCCAGGAGATCATAAATGGTTCTGTACCGCAGTGGTACACCTTCTGAAAAATCTTCAGCTCCATTAGTTGGTGGTGTTGCCCACTGTGCTTGGACTGGTTCTGAGGTAAATTCTGCAGCTTCATGATCATCATTGAGATGATGTGGTGTTGCTAGGGAGCCAGCTCCATCCGTTGACTCCAGTGTCTCTGGTGACACTGGTTCTGACGCCGGATCTTCATACAGTTCACCAACAATGCAGGGGTAGTGCACTGTCAGTGGTACTTCAGTGTCGACTGTTGTCACACCGTCGGCCTCCCAGTTCCAAGCCTTCTTCTCGTCGAAGATGACATCCTTGCTGATCATCATCTTCTTGCCTACAGGATCATACACTCTGTAACCTTTGGTCCCGGGTTCATAGCCGAAGAACACCCTCGGAACTGATCTGTCCGACAGTTTGCTGATGCCGGGGCCGACGCGCTTGACGTAGGCCGTGCACCCGAAGGTCCGCAGGTGTCGCACCCTCGGCTTCTTGCCGTACCAGGCCTCGAACGGAGTCCTCCCTTCAAGGCTTCTTGTGGGCGACCGGTTCAGAATGTACACCGCCGTCTTGACTGCTTCTCCCTAGAATTTGGCTGGCACTTTCATGCTTTTCAGCAAGCATCGCGCCATCTCAACCACAGACTGGTTCCGACGCTCAACAACGTTGTTTTGTTGAGGAGAATATGGCGCTGTAGTGTTGTGCTTAATGCCCTGCTCATTACAGTATGCAATGAACATATTCGAGTTGAACTCACCACCGCGGTCGCTTCTGAACGCCTTCAGCTTGCGTCCTTGCTCACGCTCGGCCGCCGCTTGGACCTTCTTGAAGTACTGATATGCTTCGTCCTTCGATGCCAGCAGCTCGAGCCACATGAACCTGGTGTAGTCGTCCACGATGAGGAGGAAGAAAGATTTTCCTCCTGGAGTCGGTGAAGTGATGTGGCCGCAGAGATCACCATGGAACAGGTCCAGACCGTGCTCTGCACGATAAGCTGAAGCCTTCGGGAATGGCGCGCGATGGTGCTTGCCGAGCGCGCATCCATCACACACCTGTTCACTTTGCTTGATCAGAGGTATCCTAGCGACCATATCCTTTGCTTCCAGCTCCCGAAGGGACCGGAAGTTCAGGTGCCCGTAGCGGGCATGCCAGCGCCATGCTTCTTCTTCCATCTTGGACACGAGGCACACTGGTGCACACAGAGTGGGCTTCATGGTGTACAACCTGTTCTTGCGTGTTGCCAGGACCAACGTGGCCCATTCTCGATCGAAGACTTAGAGAACGCCCTTTTCAATCTCGATCCTGCATCCTCCCTCTTCCAACTGCCCAAGACTGATTATATTGCATTTCAGTGCTGGAATGTAGTATACCTCTGTCAGGACTCTAAGTTTCTGGTTTGCGCTCGAGATCGTGACGACGCCAAGTCCACATATCTCCACCTTGTACCCATCTCCGAAGCGAACGGCACCTCGCACCGTCTCGTCCAGTGATGTCAGGGCCTGGCGGCACCCCGTCATATGGTTTGTCGCGCTCGTGTCCAGTATCCAGGCGCCCTCGTCGTACTCCCCCGGGAACACGCGCTCTTGGTTCAGGAACACGCTTTGTGTTGAAGTTGTGCGTACGACGCTGCACACCTGCGTCAGAAGTAGCGCCGGCTGCTCGACGTCGACTCTTGCTGCATGGGAGGCTTCCTTCCGCTCCTTCGGTTTCTTGCACTCTTTGGCCCAGTGGCCATAGATGTCGCAGTTCTTGCATTTTCCCTTTCGTCGCGGCGTGCCCATGGTCGTGAGTTTGACGCTGGAGTCGCCGCGCGCCACGGCCTTCCCTTTATCGCTGGTCTGTGCACCATTCTTGCCGCCAACAGGTGCTGGCGACTCGGACTGGAGTCGATGCTTGTTCCTCACCTCCCAATCTTCCTCGGTCAGCAGGAGCCGACTGGCCTTGTCAGTGACTTGATCCACCATGGGCTCGAACCGATCTTCAGCAGCTCGAAGACGTCCCACAAGCTCTTCGATTGTCAGCGTCTTCATGTCACAGAACATCTCGATCGCGACCGCCACCTGATTGTAGCGTGCCGGGATGACACGAAGAAACTTCTTGACCACCCTGGAGTCGTCCACACTCGTCTCCCCGAGCGCCTGCAGATTTGTGACGATGTCGGTGATGCGGACCGCGAAGTCTTCGACGGTTTCTCCTTCACGGAACGTGATCATCTCGAACTCCCGTAGGAGTTTCTGAGTGTTCACTTCCTTGACGCGATCCGCTCCCAGCCGCATCATCTTCACCGCGTCCCACGCCTCCTTCGCGGTCTTCTTAGCCGTCAGCCCAGCGTGCAGCTCTTTCGGAACGCCACGGATCACAACAGCTAGGGCCAGGCGATCTTGCTGCCTGTCCACCTTTGATGACTCAATCGCGTCCCACAAACGCATACCTTCGAGGTTCATCTGCATTAGCAGTGACCACTCATAGTAATTGGTGCGAGTCAGCATCGGCCAGGTGAGGTTCCCCGCCGCCACCTGCATCGCGCGCTCCTTGGCCGCTTCCTTCTCGCCGCTGGACGACATCACCTCCGCGGTTCGCCGCTGAGGTGTTAGGACGATCTTCTTGCGCGCTGGTTCACGAGGTGGGCTGATTGATCCGCTATAGGACATAAACCTTCGGCTCTGATACCACTTGTTGAAACCGGGCGATGCTCCTGTTTCAGACGCAACGCCGCCGGCGAAGTGAGTTCGCCGGAGCACACACACGAGAGTGGAGAGTTTTTGTGCCGCAAACGTCGCAGCGTTTTTCAGGTCCCGCGTTGCCCTTTTATTGGATCACAACCACGATCATACAACGGTCTAACGACCGATTCTCACGCCACTTCGCCCTGGTGCGCGACGCGCTATTTTACGGCGTCGCCGCGCAACGTGCTCGCCAAGGAGCGTCGTGGCGCTGAGTTATTCAGCTACTGGCCATGCAGTGGACTACGCCCGACTCCACCCCACGCACCACTCGACTCAACCAGCTAGACCAAGTAAAACACGATTACAAAGGATTTATTCTAACAGCTTTTGTAATATACATTTAGTACCTCTTTGTTTCAGCTTCTCAGCTAGCTTTTTCAGCTGAAAAGCTGAAAACTAAGAAGCTGAAACAAACAAGGTTCTGAAAAGCTCGTTTTAGAATGTTGAAAAGCTAGCTTTTGCAGAAATGAACTAAAAGCTAAAAAGCTCACTGAAAGTTGCTTTTCTAGCTTTTGATGTGCAAAAAAGCTTAAGACCCTGTTTGTTTTCGCTTTTAGTTTATTTCTACAAAGCTAGCTTTTCAGCATTTAAAAACAAGATTTTCAGAACTTTGTTTGTTTCAACTTCTCAGTTTTCAGCTTTTTCAGCTGAAAAGCCAGCTGAGAAGCTGAAACAAAGAGGCTCTTAGTATCTCTTTTTTGTCTTTGGCTCAGATTCATTGGCAGATCTCTCAGCTCCTGATTCTCCGAATTCACTTTTGATTCTTTTGTGAAGTGATTCTGTGGCTGAAAGTGATTCTTTTGATTCTTTAGAATAAACTTTTATAATTAGAACAAAGAATCACTTCACAGAATAAGAGAAGCTACTTTTTTCAGCTCCCAGCCCTTTAGTTCATTTCAGAGAATCACTTCACAGAATCAGACAACAACCACTTCTCTGAAAAATAATATTTAACAGAGCTCCTTTGATTCTGTCTGAGAATCAGAAGCTAAGAGGTCTACCAAAGAGGCCCTTTTAGTTGTCCAGCAGCAACCAAATTAGGAGTACCTTTTTCCCCCAAAGAGCATGCATTTTGAAACATAAACTGCAAAAACTGAACCATGAAAATCTGTGCAACCATAAGGTAATTGTGAGGTAGTACTATTGGATGCACTGAACAGCACGCACGGGCGCCGAAAATCCGAGTGAGAGTAGCTTCAAGGCACTTGCACATTTGCATGAATTTACACTAGCTAGCATATATGAAGCTGCAAATGGCCTGCCTATTGCTCTTGGGTCTTGAGATGAACAGAGTTTCATAATTATGATCTTTGGTGAATAGTAGTGTTTCTCAAGAATGAAGTTATAAATACAGTTCAGGCATTTTTGCAATGCCAACTACAACCTTGAATGCCTTGAAACCCCATGCATGGTTCCGCATCGCTGCTTGCTTCAGTTCTTCAAACTGACAGTGGGAGGCTTTGCTTTGTTCAGAAATCAGCTTAGTTTAGTGCGAATTGGCCCAGTTGGGAACAAGGTCTGTTCCATTTTTAAACACTGTGGTCGGAGAAACCACCGTGGTTTTACCCGCCATCGAACCTCGCAATGGAAAAGCTTACTATCCTACACCCACTTGCTGTACTTGCTCCAGGAATCAGGTCCAGGTTCAGGCCACTGCTGTAAGCCTGTAAACTAGCTAGAGTCGCCGAGTTGGTACTGCCGGTTGCTTACTTGCTCCCCAGACCCCAATGGATAAGGAGCCAGCCACAGGCCATTACTTTGAACTGTTGGTTGCTGTAAATTGGAGGCTGGAGCAATATTCGGTCTCAAGTCTGGGTCGTTGCTGCTGTGCAAACCAAAGATCAGGAATGAAAGAAGTCGTCACTGAGTTAGAGTCTTTTATCTGCTGAAATAAACAGTATACAATGACATTGGTTACCCTCAGAAACAAAATACTGATCTGCATTTTGGCACCCTAACCGTTGGTTGACACCTTCATGCGAGCGAAATCATGCTTAGTTAGTGTCCTATTCGAACCATAAGCAGCAGTTCTTTCAAAAAAAAAAACACCAGCAGAAGACGAACACGATGCTTTAACTGATGATCGAGGTCAGGGAGTGCTGTGAAGCGTGATATGATGCGATATGGGCATGTGATGCAACTTCTTCATGACTCATGAGATATGCATCACTCTGCATGCATCCATCGCATTCCGCAGTATAAAAACGGTTGGCTCGGCTCGTAGTAGCCACAGTAAGCGCTTTTGCTGGTCACAAGTCAAATACTCAAAAACGTCGTGGCACAACGGCGCTAATTTAAAAAATTAAGGAAAAATTCGTGATATTTGATGGGCTCCTCGTGTAGAATCTGGGACAAACAACACACCAGAAACCGCAGTCTGAAGGAATGAACAGTACTGGGCCTCACGGTAAAGACTTCTTCCCCTCTAGATTGGGGGGCCGTTGTTGTGTCGCGGGCCTGGTTTCTTGTGTTAATTGGTTGGACCAGGGACAAAGATGCGTGATGCGGTGATGGGCACGGCGCATGCCACTTGGTTACGGGCTAGGGAAATTCGCTACTATGCCACGGCTGGCTTTGACGGACCCTAACTTGAAATTTGAAATAAACGGATTAGCACACAAAATAAAATGTAACAACAGCTAGATGTTATTGCATACTCTCTCCGTTTTTTTTATTGTTGTCACCGTTGATTTTTAACTTCAACTTTGACTATTTGTTTTATTTAAAAAAGTTTGATAAATATTATATATTTTATTATAATTTACTTTATTATTAAAAGTATTTCAATCACACTTTATAATTTTATATATTTAAATTTTTTATAAGATGAATAGCAAAGTTGAGATTAAAAGTTAACGATGACAACAATTAAAGAACGGAGAAAGTAGTAATATATGATCTGTCTATACAATTTTCTTCATACCCAACTATGTTGTAATGACAGTGAGAGAGTAGTAATATATGATCTGTCTATACAATTTTCTTCGTAGCCAACTATGTTGTAATGACAGTGGTGAAATTTGAAATCAACGGAGCTTGCTCTGACCGAATAAGGTGGATAGCAATGCTCTGTCCCACACGGTAACTCTCAGCGTACAGAAATTGTCGAACTGTTCGAACTTGTAAGATATCACCGAACAAACTCTTAGTACAGGGAGGTTCGGCAGTGATCTCACCTGGCATGGCGGCCTTTTTAGATAGTAATTCATACTCCCTTCGGTCAGAAAAAAAAGTTGTTTTTGACAATATTTTAATTAAGCATTGAGAATATAAATTATAAATAAGTTTTAACTTGTTAAGTTTAGAAATATAAAAATTATATAATTAGATTTATCTTTAAAAGTACTTTCGTAAAAGTATAAATATGTTCTTTTTAATAAATATTTTTATAAAAAATAGAAGTCAAAATTATGTTTTAAAAACTGTGTTATTGTTTAAAATGACTTTTTTTATAGACCAAAGAGAGTAACCAATTTAAAAAAAAATCCACTTTGAACCGTGGCAGTCCAGAAACACGTTTTAAGTTTATTGGACCGTGTAACTGAATGCCGTGTCCAGAATACGAAAGTTAACGTGTCCATGCCCGTGCGTGGCGATGCTGCACGCTGCCCGCATCCCCACGGCACGCTTGCATGGTGGTGGTTCCTCGAGACGCATTCCCACGGCACATCGCGGCGAAGGCAGTAGAAAGTGTGTATTTTTACTATAATAATGTGCAGTAATTTAATAAAATATTTATAAAATTTTATCGGTGTTAACTAACATCGACAACTTCACGTAACTCCATTTTTAACGCATCGTATTGTCATAACAGTAACTCTTACTGTTCGATGTGAGATCAAACTCTTTTCTCGAAGCACAGCAGAAAACGAGTTCAAACTCTGTTTATGGTTGGATGCAATTTGAAAAAGATAATACCTAGTTAGTCCCTTAATTATGATCAAAATTTTAATTTTATCTTTTAATTTTCAAATAGTCCATTTTAATCTCTGGACTTTGATTCTAAACGCGTCTACCTAAACAGATTAGCACACAAAATAAAATGGAACAACAACCAGATACTATTGCATATTATAAATGACATGTCTATACAATTTCCTTCCTAACAAGGTGTGTTATAATGTCAGTGGTGGAATTTGAAATCAACGAAGCGTGCTCTGATCAAATAAGGATAGCTACTCCGGTCAAGGTTCTAGAAACCGATCCATGTTCGGTTTTCAAAGGTGCAAAAAATAAGCCGATTAGTCAGTTTTTGCTATTGTGATAGAATCACCTACTTAAATCGAATCGAATCGATTTCACTGAAAACCTAAAAAATTAGTCGGTTTTGAATAGTTTCTAAAACTCTGACTCTGGTATCCTTGGTGCAAATCATATTGTTGAACCGTCCTCCGCCCGAAACTTATAGAACGCCACGAAACAAACCCTTAGACATGTTTATTCAGGCTTTTACTTTTGTGCTTTTAAAAAAGCTAGTCGTGGCTAGTTAAAAAAGTATGTTAATAAAATTTAAATATTGACTTTTGCAATACTCCCTCTATCTATAAATGATAAGCGTATTAGCAAAACCAAAAAAATCTACAAATGTTAAGCGTAATTCGGTGACCGGCAGTTCTTCTCGGTAATCAACAAACAAAATTACATTCCGATTGGATGGGCAGCCAAGGGCCAATTTCTTTGCTTGGTGAGAAAAGCGATACTACCTCCGTCGCATTCTTTTTATTGCTGGGTTTGGTTGACAGTGTATCTTTATTCTCTTTGACTAAAAATTTATATAAATTTAATAAACTTTGATAACATAAAAATTATATCGTTAAATTTACCATGAAAAATATTTTTATAATATGTAATTTATGTGTTCATACAGTTTACTAAGTTTAAAAAAAATCATTCGTTAAAGAGAAGAATAAAGCACACTCAAACAAATATAGAAATAGAGTTTTTTGAAACGAAGGGAGTACTTTTAACTTCTCAGCTCAAATACCAGAAAAATTACATTCTCCTCGATAATCACCCAACAATATTTTTAGCTTTTCTGCACAAAATAAAACAAAAAACAATTGAGTAATCTAGAATGTGTTTTTCAACTTTTAATTCATTTTATCAAAAACTTGCTTTTTAGTTTTTCAAAAGCAACTTTTTTAAAATTTCATTTATTTCAATTACTGATTTTTCAACTTCTTTAGCTAGAAAAACAAGTTGAAAAACTAAAACAAACAGAACCTTAATCCAGGGAGGTCCGGTAGTGATCCCGCCTTGCATGGCGGCCTTCCTACGCCCTACTCCGTACGTTCTTTCCGCTTCAACCGTGGCAAGTCCAAAAACACGTTTTAAGTTTATTGAACCTTGTCAAGTGAGTGCCGTGTCCAGAATACGAACAGTTCCAATGGATCGGAACACGCGAGAGTTCCATGCCCGTGACGCTGCACGCTGCCACACGGCACGCCTGCATGGTGGCTCCTCGAGACCCATCCATCTCACGTCGTATCGCGCTGTAACAGTAACTCTCGCTGTTCGGTGTAAAATCAAACTCTTCTAGAAGGACAAAAGGAAGAAAGACGAGTTCGAAGTTCAAACTCTGTTCAAAATGGATGGATGCAATTTGAAAACTGGTGCCGAGCGAGTGGGCGACAGGGGACGGACGGATCGGGAGGGAAGTGCCAAGGCCCGAGAGATGATCGTCGCCGCCGCTTGATTCATGCATGGAGGCTGCGGCTGCATGCATGCATGCCCTCGGGAAGCCACCGCGTGAACTCTCTCTCCCCCGAAGGTTCTGTTCAAACAAACTTTTTGGGAATGCCGCGCGCCGCAGCCGCCTCAAACTTGAAATCCCAACCGCCAACGAACGGTACGAACCCGGTGCAGGATCGAAGCGCCAGCCAGTACGCGCCCTCTATATGAAGCCCGCCGCGGGTACCGTCGGCCGGCCGTTCTCCTACTCCGACTCGACCTCGACCTCGACCTCTGCCATGCGTCTCATCCCTCCCTAGTCTCGTCCCTCCTACGACAGCGCACGCGCGCGGCCGGATCGACCACCGCCACCATGTCTGGCAAGGAGGAGGAGACGGCAGCTCCGGTGTCGACCGCGGAGGACGCGGAGCCGAAGAGCGGCGGCGGCGTCGACGAAGCGGCGAATGGAGACGCCGACCGCGAGAGGTTCCTCGGCCTGACGCTTCACACCGCCTGCAAAGACTACAGCTTTCCTGCGCCGCCGACTCGGCCGAGGCCCGGGCGCCCCGTGGACGTGGCCGGCGAGCCGGCCGCCGCGGTGGCAGCGGACGACGTCCCACCGACTCCGCCTGCTTCGCTTGCGTTGGGGATTTCTGCGTTCGATGTTCACGGCGGCAATGCCGCCCATCCCGGCGGTGGTTTGGTAGCTCCGACTTTAGGTACCTTTATCCCGCCGTGTTTTCCCAGCGGCGCTAACAACGTCGCCTTTGTTCTTCCTAACGACGATGGCCATGCCGGCGGCGCTTTTTTGTAGCTACCGGTGTGCTACCAACAGAGGCGAGTCAGCTGGGGCCGACGTTAACCTTGTTCCCGCCGCGTTCTCCCAGCGGCGCCGGTAACAACAACAGCACCGTTGTTCTCCCTGTCGCCGATGGCACTAGTACCACAACAGCTGGCACGAAGTCGAACGGGGTCGCGCCGGCTTCTACCGCCCGTCCCGCGCAACGGGCGCCAAAGGACGACAGCTTCCCCAAGCCACCGACTCGGCCGAGGCCCGTGCGCCCCGTGGACGTGGCCAGTGCGCCGGCCGCGGCCTTGGTGGCGGATGAAGTCCCGCCGGCTTCGATTGAGCTGGGCGTTGCCGCGTCCGACGTTCACGGCGGCAATGCCAGCCGTCCCGGCGGCAATCCGAGCCAGCTGGCGCCGACCTTAGGTACTTTCATACGACCGCGTTTTCCTGGCTTTGGTAACAACAACGGCGTCTTTGCTCTCACTGTAGACGGTGGCAATGCCGGCCGCACCATCGGCGCTGTTGTAGCTACCGGTGTGCTACCAACGGAGGGGAATCAGCTGGCGCCGACGTCACCCTTGTTCACGCCGCGTTCTCCCAGCGGCGCCGGTAACAACAACGGCATCGTTGTTCTCCCTGTCGCCAATGGCACTGGTACCACAACTGCTAGCACGACGTCAAACGGGGTCGCGTCGGCGTCCACCTCAACTCCCGCGCAACGGGGGCCAAAGAGGCGTCGGCGTGTGCCGCGTGACATCATCCGTCCCAACCCAAGCGCCGACGCCGGCGCCGGCGCGAGGACGACGTTGGGCGCCGGGGCCCCGGCGCCCAACGTCTTCCTCGCGCGGAGGAGCCCCGCCCCCGCGCCGTTCCCGTGGGCGAGGCCGGACCGCGTGGCGGATCACTACTCCCTGGACGAGCTCGCCGCGCGCGGGATCGACGCCGTCGAGGGCGAGGTCCAGTGCAAGCGGTGCGACGTCCGCACGACGCTCGCG
>BCLG01005240.1:0-10543 GCA_001602295.1 Zoysia matrella | reverse complement strand
GAAGCACTGCGGCATCTCCCACACGGGGTCCTTCAAGGACCTCGGCATGACCGTGCTCGTCAGCCAGGTCAACCGGCTCCGCCGCGCGCCGCTCTCGCGCCCCATCGCCGGCGTCGGATGCGCGTCCACCGGGGACACCTCCGCCGCGCTCTCCGCCTACTGCGCCGCTGCTGGGATCCCGGCCATCGTCTTCCTTCCGGCCAATCGCATCTCGCTGGAGCAGCTCATCCAGCCGATCGCCAACGGCGCCACCGTGCTGTCGCTGGACACGGACTTCGACGGCTGCATGCGACTCATCAGAGAGGTGACTGCCGAGCTGCCTATTTACCTTGCCAACTCGCTCAATTCCCTTCGGCTCGAGGGGCAGAAGACGGCAGCCATTGAGATTCTTCAGCAGTTCGATTGGGAGGTCCCAGATTGGGTCATTGTGCCAGGAGGCAACCTGGGGAACATCTATGCCTTCTACAAGGGGTTCGAGATGTGCCGTGTTCTCGGGCTTGTGGATCGCGTGCCGCGGCTCGTCTGTGCACAGGCTGCCAATGCGAACCCGCTGTACCGGTACTACAAGTCAGGGTGGACTGAGTTCCAACCGCAAGTTGCTGAGCCTACATTTGCATCAGCAATTCAGATCGGCGACCCTGTATCCGTGGATCGCGCGGTGGTGGCACTCAAGGCTACAAACGGCATCGTCGAGGAGGCCACAGAGGAAGAGCTGATGAACGCGATGTCACTTGCTGACCGCACCGGGATGTTTGCTTGCCCACATACAGGTGTGGCGCTTGCCGCTCTGTTCAAGCTCAGGGACCAGCGTGTCATCGGCCCGAACGAGCGCACGGTGGTTGTCAGCACGGCGCACGGGCTGAAGTTCTCGCAGTCCAAGATCGACTACCATGATAGCAAGATCGAGGACATGGCTTGCAAGTACGCCAATCCGCCGGTGAGTGTCAAGGCCGACTTTGGCGCCGTCATGGATGTTCTGAAGAAGAGGCTCAAGGGTAAGCTCTGAACCTGAGTATGGCTAGCCATTGCAATTGATTGATGTACGTCAGTTGTGTTCTTCTGAAATTCAAATGCGAGGGGTGGACAAAATGATCCATTGGTTACTTTTCGTAGTACTCTAGCTCTTGAGGCCCTTCCAGGCCTCGAATGAAAATTCAGAGTATCTTTTCGTGGAACTTGGAAGGACTTGGGGGAGTCTATCTCTTGTACTACCATCTCGTGTTGACTGGAAAATAAGTGATTGTATTGCTTTTGGAATGAATAATCACAGATCACTCCAATGTCTTTTTTGGCTGAGTTTGTTGAAGGTTTTCGCCATTAATACCGCGAATGTCCCTTTTGCAGCATATTGTGAGGTGATCATTTCTGCTGTAGATTTGATGCGTAAGCTAGGGCGATTTTCATGTGTCTAGTCCAAATCTAACATGGTCCAAAAGCAGCGAGAGATTCTCCTTTAAGCATTTCCATTTCTAAGCAAGCGATAAGAGCCAGCCGACAACAGATGGTGCTCGTGATTTTCAGGCCCAGTGGAGTACTGGCTTGGACGCGATCGAGACCAGGTAAGCTTTCTTCCGGTCATTTTACTTAGCGGAGGTGCGATGCGGCTATGAAAGACAGGCGGGAGCCGGGAGGGTGGAGGTCGGCACTCGGCACTGTTGGATAGATGATCAAGTCGCACATGGTCCGGGGAAGACGGGAGGGAGCGTGCGCGACTTGAGCAGTGAATCCGGCCCAAACACGACCTGGACAAGCTTGGGCCCAACCAAGCGAAGGTGGATGGGCCGTATCTAGGGCCAACCTAGCGAAGGTGACTGACGAGACCACGGAGCACGCGGCATGATGGAACCAGATAGACGCACTAGGAGGGGCTTTAAAAAAAAAGATAGACTTACTACGCATGCCTGGCCCCTGGCCGCATGCAATGGAGATCTAAGCTCCACGACAGCGTCAAAATACTACTACTAACTAACACACAAGCTCGGCACGAGCAAAGGATTGCCACGCATGTCGACCGGGTCTTCCGCATCCATAATCTAGGCCTGTGGGCACTTGCATATTCTTTCGGTTCAGACGCAACACCTGGTGAGTGGTGATTGAATCTACACACGTCGCGCGCTGTACTCGAGCAAACGTCTAGTTGTACTAACATCGCTACTACAATACCACACTCTTTTTTCTTTATGGTGCCGTTTGGTTTGTGGAAAATAAAGAATATGATTATGATTGAAAAATAAATGAAGGACTGAGAATTTAAACAGACAATGAAACAAAGGTTCACATTTTCTATCCCTGTTTCTTTTCCCAAACATCATCTCCCATTACGCATACCTGGCCGCATGGAGTGGAGATCTAGGCTTCGCTGCCACAAAAACGTCAAAGTAATACTACTAACTAACAAACGCACGAATCCCAACACAAGTAAAGGATCGCCACGCATGTCCACCGGGTCTTTCGCACTCATAATCTGGGCTTGTGGGCGCTTGCATATTATTTCGCTTCGGACGCAACACCTGGTGAGTGGTGATCGAATCTACATACGCTGCGCGCTGTACCCGAGCAACCATCTGGTTAATACTAACATCGCTGCTAAAGTACACCACTCCTTTTCTTTATGGTGCTGTTTGGTTTGTGGGAAATGAAAGATGGAATTGGGATTGAGAAATAAATTAAGGGCTGAGATTTAAAAAGATGATGAAACAAAACTTCAGATTTTCTATCCCCATTCCTTTTCCCAAATGCCATCTTCCATTACGCATGCCTCATCGCATGGAGTGGACATCTAGGCTTCGCTACCACGATAGCGTCAAAGTATTACTACTACTAACTAACTCACGCACGAACCCCGTCACGAGTAAAGGATTGTCACTCATGTCGATCGGGTCTTTCGCATCCATAATCTGAGCCTATGGGTGTGTGCATATTCTTCCAATTCGGACGCAACCTCTGGTGAGTGGTGATAGAATCTACACACGCCGCGCTGTACCCAAGCAAGCATCTGGTCCAAATCTATCATGGTCCAAAAGCAGGGAGAGATTCTCCTTTATGCATTTCCATTTCTATAGCAAGCCACAAGAGCCGACAACAGCTAGTGTGCATCATTTTCAGGCCCAGTGGAGCACTGAAGTGTTAACGTATTTCAGCCAAAATCCGTGACCTTTTCTTCAGTTTGGCAAACACTGGAAAAAGGAAAACTGAACCTCTACTTTTGTAGTATTGATTTCAATATTAATGAACTTGCTCCGGCCAACTGACGGCTTGGACGAGATCGAGACTAGGTAAGCTTTCTTCTCGATCATTTTACTGAGCGCAGGTGCTATGTGGCTCTGAAAGACGGCCAGGATGGTGGAGGTTGGCAGGGGCAGCGAAATACTCCAGATGTTGGATGGGCTGGTTAGGGAGGACAAGACGAGAGGGGGCGTGCACGATTTGAGCTGTGAATCCGGCCCCATCACGGCCTGGACAAACTTGGGCCCAACCAAGCGAAGGTTCATGGGCTGTATCTAGGCCCAACCAAGCGAAGGTGGGCTGACGAGACCACCGGGCAACGCGGCAATGATGGAACCAGAGAGACGCGTAGACCAGACGCACCCCGCATGCTTCGCCGCATGGAGTGGAGATCTAGGCTAGGTTACCACGATCGTGTCAAAGTAAAATAGCAACTAACACACGCACAAACCTCGGCATGAATAAAGGATCGTCACGCACGACGACCGAGTCTTTCGCATCCATAATCCGGTCCTGTGGGCGCCTGCATATACTCCCGGTTCACACGCAACACCTGATGATCGAATCTACACACGTACCGCTGTACATGAGCAAGTGTTAATAGCATCGTTGTCACAGTACACCACTTCTTTTCTTTTTAGGGAGGGGGGAGGAGGATTTACCAATTACCACCGCCGACGTCGACGACGACGATGACTCCGGCAGGGTCACGTGAGCCAGCAAGACTTTGGAGGGCCGGGCATGAACCGGTCTTTGTTCCCTCCCTGTAAAGACTTTTTACTTAACCTCTCACAACGCCCGAGGTCAAGATCAACGACTATTATTTACTACTACAAGCAAGATAACAACTGGCGGGAGCTGGTCGATCAGCTAGCAGAATTTAACCCCGCATTGTCCGACTTGTTGACGAGTAGTAGGTGTACTGTAATTACGTGGAGTTTACTCGTCGTTCGTTCTTCGGTCAACAATGAATGGCTCAAACGCAATACTACTGCAATGCAGTGCTCTCGTGTACTGGAACTGGAGTGTTCTTGCCGGCACCATCGAGCTGCCTGCTGCCTGCTGCGGCGTCGTCAAGCTACTGCAAATTGCAGCATGTTGTTCTACGCAAATGGGCGAAGGTGAGTGTGGGTGCAGGTTCAAGGAAGAATCCGAACGATAAAGCTGTAGTACTGCTATGTGTGGCAGGCAACTTGCTGTGCTACTGCAGGTTTGTCGTGGGCGTGTCAGATCGATCGAACGCGGCTGGGTTCGACCAGATTACAGCCAACAAGTTTTTCGGCGCCGCGAGTTACAAGTACTGTGTGTAGGACGTACTGTACGTACATACTCCAGTACCCAATTTAACTTACGCAGATGGGAATGGGCACACCAACTTATGTTAGCCGTTCGCCACCCGCGTGATGTTATTTTACTCCGCTGGATCGATCTTAAATGCTCGCTTAATTAGAGTAGATCGATGTGATGAGTACGACACCACCGAAACCCTGCAATGTGCATGCCAAAAACATGCGTACGTACCAATATTCAAGGATTAGCTAGCTTTGAACTGGATCCGTTTTATCTCTCACGTCTTTCCTGAAGATAACAATCAAAATTAAGGCTTTGCCGCCCATCCCATGTGGAACTCACTCACTCCTTGGGTTCTTAATTATTAGGATAACATATTCTTCACTCGGATCTAAATTGGTCTAGCGTGCGCCCCAACCGCGTCCACGACGGTGTCCTCGACCGCGCCGACCCGCACCCTCGCACTCCTTCGCCGCCCATGCTCCGGCGGCGCCCCCCAGCCTTCGCCGCCGTCTGCTCATTGGCATGACGCCCACCGCCTCTGCTGTCCCTGGCTAATGCGGCACCCCCCGTTGCCTCCGCCACCACACTCCTCCGCTGTCGCGCTAAATTCTCGGCTTGAGACGTCCCCACCCTGACACCACCCACTGCCGGCGACCACCACCGCGGCCGGCGCCGCCTCTGACGCCTCACTGCCCCATCTGCACCGCGCTCCCCACCGCCGGGCCTATCCTCCTCTATTTTTCTATGTTCGGTGGCAAAGTGGAGAAACTCAATGGTACAAATCCGCGCAGCTAAGAATTCTCCGGTGATGATGGCGGCGACGGCTACGCCGCGAGCTCGCCGCAACCCTAGACATTACTGAATACAATAACATGATCCGCAGAAAAAATTAGTGAAGAAACCAAAGAAAATTACTGAAGAAGAGAAAATTACTGACGCGATCGTAACAAAAAAAATTATTAAAAGTAAGTTAATGAAAAAAGTTAATGGATTGGTGGGCGCGGGGCGCGCCGGTCAGTTTGATCAGTTGGCTTGGTCGTTAGCTGTTTAATTAGGCTATAGGTGATAAATAGCAAATATACATACATACATACATACATACACATACACATATACATATACATATACATATATATATATATATATATATATATATATATATATATATATATATATATAGACACACACACACATATGTATATATATACACACATATGTGTGTGTATACACACACACACAAATTCCGGTTAACGGTGATGATCAATTTAGTAACAGAGGTACCAGTTACACCGTAACATCTCTCAAAAACATAACCTGTAATATGCTGTTGCAAATCAAAGACGTCACTCATACAGGCGAATAAAACACGGACAGCAGAAGCGTGCCCATTGGTCAAAAGCAGAGCGCACGGATCCAATACCCCTCAGCCAATGAGTGAAATGTGCGCCTAATGATGGATTGTTATCTGCCGGCGTTGGAAAGGGCCGAACTCTCCTTCCTGATCGATCGGCCGACCGAACTAACTTCTAAGCGTGCCTTTAATCACGCAACACATACTCCGTATGCAACTGACGGAGCCCATGTCAGTTGGATAAGATAAACCCCCTCGCGACGCCGGATCACGGAGGCACCTCCAACTGGCGCCGCTGTCAGTGCGTAATGGCGTCCGTGCGCATGTGTAAAGGTTGCAACTTGGACGTGATCTCCCAATGAAACCGCTGCCTTTTCGGTGACACGACAGCAGATCGATCAGATGTGATCGATCGATATGCGTTCGCATCATCACGCTCGTGCTGGTAGATAGATATATGGATGGATGAATATAGGGAGTATATGTGTGTGCCGCCGCGTGCTTAATACGCTCGTGCTCGAGTCGAGGAATATGGAGCATCGCACAGAGATGGTCCATGATGACACACACGGCCGGATTAACAAACAAGAGGTCTAGGAAAAGATGGGGATCGGGCTGTAGATATCGCACAAATTTCATGGAGAATCGCACGGACAATGACGTCTCTGCACGCATGCCGCGGGCGAGATAAGGATGGATGGATGACTGCATCATTGTTCGTTCGTGCGTGCGTGCTTGCGCGTGTGTTGTAAATATTTTATGGTTCCGATCGACAAACACACACCGCCGGCCTTATGTGTGGAAACAGTCGGCATGCATGCGCATCGATCATCGTTCTCTCTCTGCGTGTGCTCGTGCGCCAAACAATTTGATTCGTGCTAATAAAGCTCCGGCGCTTATGACGCGTAAATCAACCGGATAAAAAGCGTAATCCGTCCAACGCGATAATAGCTTTATCGATCTGCACCTGTCGTCGAGGGACGGATGCCCGCCGCACACGCGCAAAACTGGAAATGCGATCGTCATCAAGATATACCCACCCACCCGCTAATTAAAACACCCTTGATTATTTAACTAACTAATCCAGTTAGTGGAGGGAGCCATCCATGATCCGGACACATGGCAGAGATCATAAGCTAGATTATCCGCCCGCGTACCCTGACGCTGACGATCGCAGATCGGTAGATCGATCACTTTCCGGAAAGCTGGTATGCGCTGCGGATCATCCGGCTACGCTTTCCGCACGGGACAGAGATACCGTCGTACCCATCCATGGACGGATGGATGGATGGCTACACCGGCCGGCCAATGGGCGCCGCAGCTAAGCTAGTAGGTCTCGCTCGCCAGGCTACGCAGCGGCGGATGCAGAGGGGGTGGTGCATGGGACAGCTGTCCCTCCAAAATTTGTAAAAAAAATCAATTCTATATAATTATTATATTAATATATGCACATATATTTTACTAGTAAATATGAGTGATAGTAGTTAAAAATAAAAAAATATCAACATTGATTTAAACCCATGTTAATTGTCTCCATAATTAAAATCTTAAATCCGCCGCTGAGGCTACGGCCAGTCGGCGACTGTTGCTGCAGCAGGCAGGCGCAGGTGCGGCCTAGAGAGAGAGAGAGAGGGGAAGATGACGGCGCCGCGGTCAGGTCGACGACTCGATGGGGGGATGCACCTGTCGACACGGCCAGCGCGCGAACAGGGGAAGCCGAGAGGGAAGCAGCTGGACTGCTGGTCGGCCTGCCTGCCTCCCTGTGGGAGGAGTGGACGGGCTGGTCCACACTTCATGTGAACGCCACGCCGCGGCCGCGCGCGCCTGTTTCCCAGTCCCGGCTGCTGCTGCCGTGGACCCCCACACGCCGCTCCCATGCCGTCTGGGGCCGGCCTCCGCTTGCCTCACCGGAGCCCACATGCGCCGCCGCATGGCGCGTGTCGCCTTGGCCCGCGCGCCCGCCCCTGGTGAGGGGAAACGGGTTCGCGTCCAATCATTCGCGCGGGCCTCGGTAGTGGCACCTGTCGGTACGTGATAGGGCTTCCCCAGTACAGCAATCATCAACGCAGCCATGCAGAGGATTAGTGTAGTAACACAGTATCACAGGTGTAGATGAACATAAGTCATGTTACTGCAAGCACTCCGTGTACCAAGTCTTTCTGGTTGAAAAAAAAATTAACGGCGACGATTCAAGAATGGTACAGGACGTTCTAGCTCATTTACTCTACTTAGCGACATGGTCGCATTGGATCAGGATATACAAAAGTCGACTGCTTCAGTCGATTTACTGTAGCGGTGTCAGTCAAAACTGACCAGATTAATTTTCATGACATCTATGCTCGTGACTACACTTATTTGAAATCCAGCTTGCTCCCCGAGCTATCGACTTGTCACTTGTCCGCTCCGCTGGATCACGATTGTGTGTGTATGAGAGAGAGAGGGAGAACTTATCTGTGGGTCGAGACGACACTTTTATATATAAAGTCCCAATTGATCTTATTTAAGTAAGGTCAGTGAGCACCACCGGTGTACTACTCCTAACTATACCAGTGATGTCTACCTAATTTTCTTGACACATTCCTATTAGCTACTGTACATATTTCAAATAATAAAAAAATATTGTAAAGAGGCCAAACAATGTGCCAGAGAGAGAGAGAGAGAGAGATGATATTCCATCGGTGTACTACTAACTGTACTAGTGATGTCTACGTAATTATCTGGAAAATATATATCCTTTTTGAAATAATTAATAAATATTGTAAAGGTGCCAAACAATGTGTGCTGGAGAGAAAAAAAATGATAATACCCACCCGTTCCTAAACCATTGTCGATATTGACGCATCGATTTCAACCATTTGTCTTATTTTAAAAAATACTTTAAATGTGCAAAATTATAACTTATATTCAAATAACTTTAATGATAAAGTAAATTACAACAAAATATATAATATTTATAAAAAAAAATTAATAAGATGAAGAGTTAAAAAAGTTAACTGTGACAATATTTAAGAGCTGAGAGGGTATACTCTAGTCGCTAAGCACCAGAGCTACCCCTCGTCTCTGGTGTCTCTCCGTTCCCAATACGTAAATGCACATTGGTTTTGACCTCTCCACAGATCGAAACATGAGTATTATACAGTACTCCATCCCGTTTTAAAATACTGACACTATTGACTTCTAATATTAACTTTTATCATTTATTTTATTAAAATTTCTGTTCAAATATGTAAAGTTTTGTTATTATTTAATTTATTATTAGTGAAATTTAAATCACAATCAATAATTTTATGCATCAGAGCAATTTTTTTAAATAAAACAAAAAGTCAAATTGATATTAAAAATTAACATGTCAATAATTTAAAACCAGAGGAGTGCTTAACAAATTGAATCAGCTGCTTATTGAGGGTCACGCACGTGGTTCGTCCAAATAAACTCGACTACTTGTACCTGTCGGCGTGAGGTTGCCGTCGCCACAAGGGATAGTATTTCGGAGTCCATTTTTTTTGTCTGTTGCAGAAATTACACAAAAGAAAGAATAATCTACTAGGATCAAGGGCATTTCTGTAATTATAAATCAACGCGAACGATGCCCTGGGAACACGAACGGTGAATAGTCATCGAGCAGTAAATATCAGAACCGATAACAGTGTGTGTGTTGACGTACGGACGTAGATACGCATATATATCCGTCTAGAAAGTCGAGCAAAAGAAAAATTCTCCCGCGCCGTCACGATCGCCGTTTACCGTCGCCAAAGACCCTGCACAAGAATAAACCTGTAGAATCCAAGCGGCAGCATAAACGCCAAGGGTGATGACTAGTAGTAGGAGAAGGACAATTCCAGTTGTTTTTTACTTTTCCTGCCAAAAAATCAAGGAAGAATCAGAAAAAATGGTTAATATTTCAATTTTTAAGAATTTATGCATTTTTTAAAATAAAAAGAAGCCCAAGGATTACATCAGTTATTAATCTGACTGATCCAAGTTGATCGATGTATGGCCATCAGTTGGGGGTGCAGGTACCATCACATCATCTTCACTCGAGTTGACACGAGCCCATGAGGAGCCCCATGATCAAGGGCCATGACACGCTTATTAGTAATCCATCATAAAAGTTATCGTGCATTTTTTAAACATATACTCGTTTCGTTTCAAAATATAAGCATTTTTAGGTAAGTCAAAATCAAATTTTTATCATTTGATCATCAATAATTAAGAATTAATTATGTTGTATCATATAAAAATTATATTTTTTTATTCATCATAAAATAAGCTTTCATAAAAAATATATTTTTATATTAAAAATTATTTAAATTTAATTATCTAAATTTTTTGATATTATTAGTAAAAGTTAAAATAATTTAATTTTATCTAAATTTAAAAATACTTATATTTTAAAACAATGTAGTAATTAATTATAAATATATTTTTATATATGCCCATGTAGACGTATATGTATGAGTACTAACTAGTGTGGTTTAGCTTATGTACTCAGCTGAACTGCCTCTCTCCCTCTATATATGACACGCACGCCCTTCTCTTGTCCTCCCCCCTCCACCATTTCCACATCTTTAATTACCTCTCCAAGCTCTCGTTCTCAGTGAGCGGCGCGGTGATCGGATGGACAGCACGAGCTGCCTTCTGGATTCCGCGAGCAGCGGCGCGTCCACGGGCAAG
>BCLG01005239.1:0-14058 GCA_001602295.1 Zoysia matrella | reverse complement strand
CGACCGAGCCGCGGGCCCCCCGCGCGCCGTCCGGCGGCCACAGAGCGGGCGCCGACGCCCCGGCCGGGGCGACGAGCACGGACTTCATCAGCAGCAACCCCGCGGTGCCGCTCCCCGCCGGCGTCACCGACTCCGCCACCGTCCTGCCCATGCCCACCCCCGGGCGACAGCGCCGGGTAACCAGCAGAGCTCTCTGGTTTTTCTTGGAGAACACAATTTCTTTTTACTCGTTCGCATGACATGAGCTTCTCTTGCCTCTGCTTTCCCATTGTGTTGTATACTAGCATCACCGAGCTTTCCGCTTTCGTGCGCCGTGCTTTGCTCTGACTTCTTTCCCTCCTCCATTGTTGACGCTTTCGCAGGACGACGTGGGGATGGGCGCGCCGCAACTTCAAACCCGGGCGCGCACGCTCGCCGCTCCTCTGCTCATGATGATGCTGCCGATCGGGGCTGTGGTAGACTGGCTGTAGTTTTTCTCTTCTGTAATCACTAGTGGTGCATTCTCTTTGTAGTATCTATCTCTGTAGTATCACGTCACCATGCTTGTTTCTTGAATCCTGACTTCCTGTGCTCATGTGACTCTTCCTTTTCTGACTCGAGTTCAGTTTCTCTGAATCCCCATGGTCTAAGTTGAGCCCCGGCTCTCAGCTCCTAATTCTCAGCTAAAATTAGAGGAGCTGTGTCAAACGCAATTTTTTACTTCACAGAAAACAGAAGTAAATCTAAAAATAAAAAATTAGGAGCTCTACCAGGATCAGCACAGCCAGGAAGATGAGCATCGACGTGCTGAACACAGCGATGAAGGGGTCAAGGGGGCAACTTTCATCCTGATGTGCATCGACGAGCTGAACCATGGCTGAATCTGAAAGCACTCACGAAGTTTCCAGCGACAACTTTTTCAATGCAACAGACTTCCTAGCATGCACATTCAGCGGACCCTTCACGGATGCATCGCGAGTACGTCCAGCATTTTCAGCGTTTGTGCGTCTTATCCCGTCAGTTCGCGCGTCCAGGGCGATTTTCAAACAAGAATCCTGAGAGCGATTCCGATACAACCACCTGCACATCTGATGACAACTAGCCATACTTTCAGCAGTTCATGATGAATGAATTATGCAGTATTTATTTAATACTCGAACTGGCTTTTTGTTGATGATATCGGAACTTAGATCATTCGTGAAATTAAAAACTTATCAATTGGCATAATTGATTAAAAGAGGGAGTAACATGCGAAGAAGAGATGGATGGTCGATTGATGCTACGTGTATCACTGTCCATTTTAAACGCATATGAGTGATCTAACTTGGTGTAATCAGTTTAGAGTTTAAAAAGGTGAACTCGTAGACAACGGATGCTTCTTGATAAGATAGTAACAAGGGAACTCTGAACATGTGCAAATTTATAAATCTGGTTGAGCTACCAATCACATGTTCACATGTGTAGATTGTGCAAAACAACACCATAATGTGTACAAAAAGAATATTATAACATGTATTTCCTTTATTGTTTGGGAAGGACTACATACTCTACTGTAATACTGAGATAGAGGATCTCAACTCAAGTATCAGATTAAAAGAAAGTGTCACGAACTCAGAAGTACAAGAACTTGTTGTGTTAATCCTTTTGGTACCATGTTAGCGCATTTCTGTGTTACTTGATTATGCATAACTAATTCACCTTCATCTTCTTCCCTTCAATTTTTGGAACTCTGAACTCTACTTGGCTTCTATTAATCAAATCCTAGCTGTCAGGCCCATGTAACATTACCACTGAATATCAATCTGTACAGAGTAGAGGGGAAAATCATCAACATATTCATATGCCAGTTTTTTTTTTAGACAAAAAAAACTTCATTGATCATTGAGATGACACTGGGTTACAATCCTTCAACATCAGCGTAGCTAGACAAGCCGGGATTTCCTGCCACTCCCTATGCTTGTTATCGCTTGAAACCAGTTTTGCTATAGAATGGGCTACTCTATTACACTCCCTCTTTGTAAAAGAAATTTCAAAAGATTGAAACCCAGTACTAAGCTCCTTAATCTCCCAAAGAATAGGTGAAATCCTTGATCTTTGAACACCTAATTCTTTCCATAACAGTACCAGCTCTTGACAATCAGTTTCCACAAGTAAATTCAGAACTCCTATCCGAGAAGCTGATAAAACACCATCTCTGCAAGCTAAAGCCTCCATCGTCAGTGCATCGAGACAGTGATCATACCAATTGCCGCTGGCACCTTGGAAGTCCCCACGGTGATCTCGGAGAATAAAACCAGTTGCACCTACAGACAACTCCATTTTGAAAGCACCATCTATATTACACTTTAGCCATGAAAAAAATAGCGGGCTAAGCTATTTAGCGGATGATACCTCAAAAAACTAATAGCGGGAGCTATAGCAAAATATAACGAGATATAGCGGCTAATTTGTAATAGCGATGCTGTCAAAAATCAGCTATAGCGGGCTATAGCGAAAGCTATAGCCGGATATTTGTTTTCTGACACTTTAGCCAACCAAAAGCAGGTGGCTGCCAAGAGAAAACTGATTGCACTTGCTCTGTCTTTTTCTCCTTCACATTCAATATCGGCCTCCAGACACGACTTGCCGGTAAGCATTGCTGCCGTGTGCAGAAGTTGGTGATGCCCGGAGCAGGGATGTGGATGGCGGGGAAGAGTATGCATGTCGGAGACAAGCTACTACGATGGGATTAATTGCATCGATAAGCCGCATCACACGGTAAGCATTGCCGTACCTGAGCGCCCTCTTTAGGAATGCTGTGCATGCTGATTTTGTAGATCTTAGATGTGACGTGCTATTATGAATCTACAGTACCAATGTAAGCTGTTTTTTTGTTGGATAATAGGCTTCAAGTTAGTACATGTGACCATTGCTCGATTGGTGCAACAATTTTCAGCCTGAAAAGCACCACACGTAGATGGATGACTCACCGAGACAAAACTGATCGAGTTGGCTTGTAGTACACAAAACAGAACTGGAGTCGATAGACAGGGACGTAATCGAGATCTTTCTTCCCCACATTGATTATTTTGCACAATTTAGTAGTAACAAATTTCATCCCTGTGCTCTTCATTGTCCTCTCAATATATATTCTCGATAAGAGATGAACAGAACAGACAGGCTTGTTGCTGGATTTTACACAAGTGCTACACAGCACGTAACATGCATGGAGTGGACAGACAGACGACGGTGAAGAGACATCAATGTTCTAGTTCCTTCCTGTCCACGCCATGCCGCTTCTTGGCCTTCACCAGGAGGCCGTTCTTCATCTGCAGCACGACCGACAGCTTCGGCTCCACGGCGCGCCCTTCCACCGCCTCGAGATCGAAGTTCCACACCACGGCCGCGGCGACGCACTTCATCTGCACCACCGATATGTCCTTGCCGAGGCACGACCGCGGCCCGGCGTTGAACGGCAGGAACCTGTGCGGCGGCACGTGCCGCAGCGTGCCCGCTCCCGTCACCCACCGCTCCGGCCGGTACTCCGCGCAGTCCTTGCCCCACACGCTCTCCATCCGGCCCATGGCGTACAGCGGGATCAGGATCTTGTCGCCGGCTCTCACCGCGTGGCCGCTCGGCAGCACGTCGGCGGCGAGCGCCTCCTTGCGCTCGATCGGGCCCGGCGGGTACAGCCTCATGGACTCGAACAGCGCCGCGTGCAGGTAGACCAGGGGTTTGGTCTCTTCCGGCTCAAAGACCACCATGCCGTTGCCGCCGCCGGCGGCTATGACTTTGCGCGCCGCGACGATGGGCGCCAGCTCGCTGCGGATGGCGTCGGCCACGCGAGGGTGCTTGATGAGGTTGTAGAACAGCCACGACAGTGTCGTGCCCACCGTGTCGCGCCCCGCGAACATGTAGTTGATGAGCGTCGCGTATAGGAACTCCCGGGGCTTCCCGCCCTCCTCCACGTACTCCGGGTCGTTCACGTAGTTTGACGCAATGTCCTCCACGTCTTCAGGAGCTCTGGTCCGTTCCCTCCTTCTTTGTAGCATCTCCGCGACGAACCGGCGCAGCACCAGCTGCGCCGCGGCGAGCTTCCTCTCCGGTCCAATAATCAGCCACATCATCAGCCTCCAGCAGGACACCGGCACCGTGTGCCGGAAGAAACCCACCTCCATGACGGCGTCCATCGCGTCGGGGACGTGCATGGGCGGCATGTCGACGGACAGCCGGCCCGCGTCCACGCCGAACACCGGCATCGCGGTCATGTCGAAGGAGAACCTCGTGAACACGTCCTGGAGGTCGAACGGGTAGTCACCTGCCATATGCGTCAGCAACGGGAGGAGCCCCGTCTCGACCTTGTCGCGACACCACCTCGCCATGAACCCGAGCAGCCGCGGGCCACTCATGATGTGCTGCACTCTGGCTCGCTGGCGGCGCCACGACTCGCCGTCGGCGTTGAAGAAGCTGTCGCCCATGACGTCGAAGAAGGACGCGAACTCCTCGCCTTTCGGGTAGTTGGCGAAGCTCGACACGAAGATGTGCCGCACGTTCGCGGGGTCGCAGGTGATGAAGAACCGCAGGCCGGGCGGGCCGCGAGCGTCGAAGCTGCCGCCCGCGGCGGCGAGTACGGCAGTCGCGAAGTCGTGGAAGCAGTGGAGGTTGACGATGAGGGAAGGGAGCATGCCGACCAGCGGCCAGTCCGTGGGAAGCCGTGGCTCGTTTGTCTTGGAGCTCCTGAAAAACACGAGATAGTAGTACAGGGGCAGAAGTAGCACGAGGAAGGGGACGACGAGGTCTTGCAACTGAGATGAGAAGAAGGCCATTTTTGTTCTCGATCGTGTCCAGAGTTGTGTCGGTGTTGCTTCGCTGACGATGATGCTAGGAAGCTGCATGGACATGAACTGAGGTTTAGAGGCTTAATTTATAGAGAAGCTCGAGGGCCGTACGTGCTCATCAACGATAGAGATATCATGGAGAAATACGTACGTGGCACGAGATGAACCGAGTGGTCGCATGGCGTCGATCACTTGATTTCCCGGCATGGAGCAGTTCATGGGCAGGGGTGCAGTTTCTTGGTGAGAGTTAAGCGAGTGTGCCGATATCGCCACTGTTTTCTTATGAAGAGAAGAAGTCAGCTCAATGTTGGATAGATTCGTCGAAACTGGTTGTTAGTTCGTCGATCGACTCGCATTGAAATCGTGTCATGTGAGTGCCACCTCCAATCATCGATCGGCACTGATTTCGTGTTGAGCTGATTTTTGTAAGTGAAAGTAAAAAAAAAAATCAAATTTTTAAATTTTACCAACAATATTTATAAAGTAAAATACTGTTAATGAACGATAACATTTCTATGATAAAAAAATTATGATAGTACTTTTATGGTGAGTCTAGTAAATATCATTTCCAAATTAATATTGTTTTCGATATTTTGATATTAATTGCCAAAGCTTAAGAATATTGCTTTTGAACAAACCTGAAATCTCTTATATTTAGGCCCAAGCTAGGGAGTATTAGCTGATTCAAAATATCATGTAACTGCAATTGTGCTGATCCTATCTGCGTTGATCACCCATAATTAAGCATCTACAATAAAAACAGGTTCTCCCAATGCTTTTCAGCCTATCAGGGGACAACCCTACCCGCCATCACATGTAGACCAGTAGGAGGCAAGTCCACTTATTAGTCCACCTGTCAGCGATGTTCGTCTCCTGAGGGCATTTACAAGTGAGACAGGATCGTCTCCACAAGCTTAGAATTTAACATGGAGACGGGTATAAAGATGAGTTGTACAATGTACTGTCTATTTCACTGTCTTTAAGATAATTAATAATCTATATGTACTCATAATCAATTATAAACACTATTTTTTATACCATTGTGTTGCTAATTGATAAAAAAAATTTATGGTATAAATAAAATGGACAAGATGACATAGTTGTTCAGTACAAGATTAACGAGTTTTCCAGGAGAAGAATAAGCGGCTAAATTTGACACCAAATATTCAGATGTGTCGTTAACATAAAAATAAAAATCTCGAACATGCACAGCTAAATATGATATTATCAGTCCGAAGTCACCATTGAATGATCGTGGTGTCTTCTGTAAGAAGCCCTATCAAGAAGAGCTGCAACCGACGCCATTAAGACCTCATTTGACACCATCAAAGCACTCATGCAAGATAGTTTATTCTTAGATTAATGCACACTAAGTAACTCTCAAAGTTATAGCATTAGTAACCCTCTGTGTTCAGGGATGTTATGGCTCATAAACAGACACTTTGTAACTCCTCATCCTTTGAACTATAAAAGGGACACGGGAGAGACCCGAGACATCTGATCTCATCTGGACAAGAGTCAGAACACCTACTATTCCCTCTCGGGAGACTCATTTGACCATTCACCACCATATAAATAATACACCTCACACTAGACTTATGGCTGTTATTCTCTGGAAGGCTCAAACCAATCTAAATCCTGTGTCTCCCTCTCTCGATGAATCTTCGTACTAGCAAAGCGTCTCAAACTAAATATCTGCCGATCTCGACCCTTAGATCGAGCGTGGACAGAGGCGCGTCAGGTAGGGGCGCATTGTTGAAGATTCGTCAAGTTTTCACAAATCTTCAATGCATGCGTGCATTCATCTCGATCGATTCATCGCGCTGATGTCAAGAAAGAGGGCAAGTCACGTTTCACCATGCTCTTTGAGAATTTCGTCTGCATCGGCACTCCACTTCGAGTGTTTACGTTGCATCGGGCGTTCTCTCGTTGTGTTCCGTCGAATGACCGAGCAAAGAGCGCCCATCGAGTCGCCTGGAAAAAGTTCGATAAAATCGCTCGAAGTCGATGCCACCGTCTGGACTCCATCCTATTTGATGTGGCTCTTACCATCGAGCCCACGGGAGAAGACGGAGATCAGCCTCCTGATGCATGTCCAAACAAGCTTTCGGACTTAAAATCTATCGAACACATATATGTGTTGACAGAGAAGTTTATTTTCTTTTTATTTTTTCCTCATTTGATTACGTTATTCCTCATCGGACTTTTTTATGTTCACACGGAGCAGCATGTCTTCTTGAGCAGGGAACACGTTGTGTTCCTTTATTTCTTTTTTATTATTTTTATCAAATTGATAATTAACTTCTCCTATACGATGCACGTACGGGTTGCATGTTCCGGTGGAGCAATGATTATCAGGAATATCAGCTTAATCCAAAGATCATCGAAAGTTTCAGGCAACGATCGAGCTCTTCGGGAATCGTGACACGTTGAAAGCACCTGCAGGAGTCCTCATCGGGAGCTCGCAGGGGACAACACCCAAGCCACGTCCCCTCATGGGGAAGGCAGCTCCCTGTCTCATCGGGAAGCATCTGCGTCGGCTTCGTCGAGAGGGCTTCTTGGGGAGGGACCACCATCAGGAGTCCAACCTGTAGTTAACCAAGACGAAAGTCAACCTGCTACATTGAGAAACTATGGTACCTAGTATAAGGCCTCATCGGGAGTAGACGTCTCAAGTTCCTAGGCATCGAGAGATTGAGAGTCACGATCAAGTTCGTAAGTCTTCGGGAATTGTAGCAGCTCGAGCTTCATCGGGAGCACCAGCGACGAACTCAGACCACTTCGGGAATATCCGGTGCATCGGGAGCACCAGCGACGGGCTCAGACCACTTCAGTAGGGTCTCTTCGGGAATATCTGGTTCATCGGGAGCTCTTCTTAATATTAGTATTAAACTAAATCACCTCAGCTTCTTATGCCCCATCAAGAGAACTAGTCTTCCGGAACATCCTCAAGCAAGCTATTGAGCTATCAACCTGTCTCAGATAAAATATTCTGACTATTTTTTACTGTTTAATTTCTTTACATGCATGTACCGCATTCAACACAATAAAACTTCGGGCAGACCCGAACTTTCGTTTTTCATGCTTATTTTATGAAGCGTTTATTTATTTTACATATATCAATACCATACATATTACATAATTTATTTTTTAAAATATTTTGCATAATATTTACCTGCTTATTACCAGCTAACATGAATAATTTTTAACCCATATTTTTTAGCTACATGTTTAAGCAAGGTTTCTGGATTTTTTTATTATTCAGAAAATTTACACAGAATAGTATTTATTATTCTGAATCTCCAACCGAAATCTTTATTGATTATTCTGGATCTTCAACCAGAATTTTTATTGATTATTCTGGATCTACAACCGAAATTTTATTGATCATTCTGGAAATTCAACTGTAGTATGGGATATTCATCATCGGAATTTTATCTTACTAATTATTTAAAAATTCATCTGTACAGTAAATAGAGCTTTAATGCTCGGAAGTTACAACTGTGCTACTGATGGCTCGCCACAAATGTGCATAGCTTTAATGAGCGAATAATTATTTCAGCCATTCTTTTATCTTCACTTGCTTTTACTGGCTATATGGATATTCAACCGGTTTTTATTATTAGAATATTTTTCTTCACCATGAAGGCCACATTAATGCTCGTGGTTATTACTGTTTATACACCACTAATGGCCATGGCACTAATGCAATCACTAATGGTCATGGCACTAATGCGCACAGCTATATCACTAGTGGTTATTCATATACAGTTATCACATTGTTTATCTGGATTTCTTTGGAGCATTCTACTATTTTCTTCACAAATTCATTGACTCTTCAGTCATATCGAGCAGACACACTTGCCCTCAAATTTAATTATTTTCCTAACCACCCATTGGTTCACAGGAATTACAGTGCAAAAGTCTTTTCAGGTCACAAACAATCTTTTCAGATCACTATTCGGGCTCTCTATCTTGACCGTCAGACAGTTACGCAAGATATGACCCTGAAAAGCACTTGCGGGCATCTGTCACAAATAATCTTCTTAGATCATCATTCGGGCTCTTTATCTTGGCCGTCGGACAGTAACACAACATACGACACTGATAGGCACTTGCGACCATCTTCGGAGTGATTTACTCAAAGGCTAAAGGCTGATATGCATAAGCTGTGAGCTAATCACACTCTACCCACTATGGGCACTCCATGTGTATAACTTCAGATGGTGTTGACGTTTTGTACAGCGACATTTTTCGAAGTGAAAGTACTTAACAAACCCATCTGATGCGCATACAAATTTCATTTCAGCTCGGGCCCGAATGGAAAATAAACCGGCGCTATATCTTTGTAGAATTCGACAACATATTTTGACCCAAGCAAGAGCTTAGAGGCTCTATATTTTCTCTAGCAGAATTATTTCTTCACTTCGGATCGGGCCCAAATGGAAAATAAACCAGCGCTATATCCTTTTTAGGATTCGATGACGTGTATTGACCCGAGCAAGAGCTCGGAACTCGATATTCTGTTCTTCAACAGAATTATTACTCTACTTCGGACCAGATCTGAAACGAAAATAAACCAGCACAACATCCTTATCAAGATCGGGCAATACATATTGGCCCGAGCATACGCTCAGAGGCTTTATATTATTTTCTCCGGCAGAATATGACTCTTCATACAAGCTCCGCTTCTATAAAGTCGGGGGCTACCATTATACATATCTGTCTCAATTTTTGAAGCACCTGTCAATATTTTGATGTGATTCTACAGCAATAAGAAAATGAAGTTTTTAAAGGCACCCATCAGCACTCGGGTGTAGCTTTACAATAATAACAAGATGATGAATTGAGCACAAAAAATTCATCAAGCTAGAAGGCATTATTGAGGAATTATGATCACTCTTCGGCCTCAGCAAGAGGAGATGATTTTATCGGTTTATGAAGAAGATAAGTCACTGTATTAAATGAAAATCAGTGACAATATAAAGATCTTGTGGCTCATCATATTTTTGAAGACCTCGGCTGCCAGAAGAAGTTATTTTTTTACTCTCTAGCTTCAATACGAGCAAAGTCAAATTTATTATTTCTCCATCAGTTCAGAAAGAAGACAAGTCGTTGCTTCAAATAAAAATCAGTGACCACGTGAAGATTTTGAGGCTATGTTATTTTCTTCAAGATTTTTCAATACTTCAGATGGCCGATGATTATTTTAGTAATTCAAGTTGTGTATGTTCGAACTTCATGATGCACCAAGAAGATATTTTATGGCACCCTTCCTTTTAAGAGCTTACATCCCACTGCCAGTTATACAAGATGCAAGAATCAAAGTGAACTCAAGAACAACACAGAAGAAAATGCAAGCGCTGCTGTTAATGCCCAAAAGAAAATACCCGACGGTATAAACATCCATGGGAATGATATAGATGCGCTTGCATAGGCGAATTTTCGAAGACCGAAGACGAGTTCTTGAAGACAAATTCTTGAAGACCGAAGACAGATTTTTAAAAACTGAAGATAAAAGATGACGGCATTGAAAGGCAAGCTCGGGGGCTTATGTCGTTACTATAAAAATAAAAACCCCGAACATGCACAACCAAATATGATATTATCAGCCCGAAGTCACTATTGATGATCGTGGTGCCTTCTGTAAAAAGGCCTATCAAAAAGAGCTGCAACCGAAGTCATTAAGACTCATTTGACACCATCAAAGCTCTCATGCAAAGTAGTTTATTCTCAGATTAATGCACACTAGTAACCCCTAAGGTTATAAGCATTAGTAACCCTCTGTATTCAGAGACGTTATGACTCATAAACAGCTACCTTGTAACTCCTCATCCCTTAAACTGTAAAAGGGACACGGGAGAGACCCATAGAGGACATCTGATCTCATCTGGACAAGAGTCAAAACACCTACCATTCCTCTCGGGAGATTCATTTGACCATTCGCCACCATATAAATAATATACCTCACACTGAACGTAGGGCTGTTATCCTCGAAAGGTTCATACTAGCAAAGCGTCTTCGAACTAAATATCTGTCGATTCCGACCCTTAGATCGAGCGTCGACAAGATTAATCACCAAATAGGAGGATGAACGAGTTATCCAGCAGAAGATTGAAACAAATAGCTCGGGATAGGCAAATGTAATTCCTTCAACCATTTCTTACCGTGACTCGATCTCTAACAGAGAGAATCATCGATCTTTCCTGTAGAAGATATATAAACAGTGCAAAAGGATCACACTCTTCAGAATACGAAGATCATGTAAACATAAGCAAATGTGCGCTGCCAGGAGGTCTTGGGTGCGCGGGATCCAACCTCGGCGTCGCTTGGGGAGGACAAGCCTGTACAACGCCGCTTCCCCCGTCGCTTGGACCTTGGAGCCGGGCTCTTCGCCAAGCGACGCGGCCGCCGTCTCCTGAGCAAACGAGGTCTTTTTTCCAAAAAAATCACTCGCTGGAGACGGGTGTACAGACACGTTGTACATGCCCTGATGAGTGTCGTTCTGTGCACCTATGAAGTAAACAGTGCTCACAAATAACAAATCTTATATTTACTTATTCCATACTGTTCTCTTTATTTTAAACCAACAATATAAAAAAAAAGGAAGTACTCTGCATGGGAATGCATGCATGCCGGGCCAGTCAGTTTTTCGTCGTGGCCGGTTAGGCCGGACAATACAGTTCTCTCGTAGCTTCGTGATTACAGGTGAAATTTGTATCTAGCGGCAACGATGCAGTCCGCGACAACTTGGCCGAAGCTCTTAACCAAGGACGACCAAGAACAACAAAAACACCCATCGCAAAAAAAAAAAAAGAAGAATAACAAGAACACGAATGGCAAGACATGCAAGTACAAAGGCATATCTGGTAGTATCTTGCAATTTCGCTAAGCTATGACGACATTATAAAGACTTGGATGATATGCAGCATTTTACCTGCAAAGAATTTCGGGTTGCTTCTTGAGCTCCTCCTCCGGCATCCATTCTTGGGGAGTGCCCAATGGGGGAATGGAATCCAGTTTCAGAGACCGAGAACAACAAGGATCCTGGTTCAAACATCGCGAAAGATGTAACTGAAGTACGTAGATGATTTTGCACAAATGTACATTTCTTTTGCTGTTCTCAGTTCTCAGGGCAACTTTTTAAGCTTTGTGTATCTGAACTTTTCACTATATGAACTGTTAACTATGCAACGTTGATTTGCTTCAATGGCAGTTGATCGGTAAGACTCCGCTAGTGTACCTCAACAAGGTCGTAGCCGGGTGCGAGGCGCGTGTCGCGGCGAAGCTTGAAATCATGGGGCCCTGCTCCAGCGTCAAGGACAGGTATGATCCAGTCTCTTCGAAATGAGCCTGTCTGTGTGCGACTCATCCCTCATGTACCTGCGTTCTTGTGGTAACAAATGAACAACTCGCAGGATTGGCTACAGCATGATCGCCGATGCGGAGGAGAAGGGTCTCATCACTCCTGGAAAGGTGAAAGGAGGCGACGAAATAATCTCTCAGTTGCAGACCTGTCTCCAACTGATGTTCTGTCTGCCTGTCTCGTGTAATTAGAGTGTTCTGATCGAGCCGACGGGCGGGAACACCGGCATCGGGCTGGC
Source organism: Zoysia matrella (assembly GCA_001602295.1). Lineage (NCBI taxonomy): Eukaryota > Viridiplantae > Streptophyta > Magnoliopsida > Poales > Poaceae > Zoysia > Zoysia matrella. The sequence continues at coordinate 1,658 of BCLG01005239.1, read as the reverse complement.
GTTCATGGCGGCCGCGAAGGGGTACAGGCTGATCGTGGCGATGCCGGCGTCGGTGAGCACGGAGCGGCGCGCCGTGCTCCGGGCGTTCGGCGCCGAGGTGGTGCTCACTGACCCGCGGATGGCCATGGACGGCGTGGTGCGCAAGGCCGAGGAGATCGCGGCGCGGACGCCCGGCTCCTGCGTCCTCCAGCAGTTCGCCAACCCGGCCAACCCCAGGGTCCATTACGAGACCACCGGGCCGGAGATCTGGCGCGCCACGGCGGGCAAGGTGGACGCCCTCGTCGCCGGCATAGGAACTGGGGGCACGATCACCGGCGCCGGGAGGTTCCTCAAGGAGAAGAACCCTGCCGTCAAGGTGACCAGCGCAACACCCCGGCTGAGCAATACGCGTTCTGGCTGCAGCGACGATGGCCTGAGCGGTTGACAGTGCGTGGTTGTGCCTTGTTGAAGGTTTACGGCGTGGAACCGTCGGAGAGCGCGGTGCTGTCCGGCGGGAAACCGGGTCCGCACAAGATCCAGGGCCTCGGCGCCGGGTTTGTTCCCGACGTGCTCGACGTCAGCGTCCTCGACGAGGTCTTCCCGGTCTCCCATGAGGAAGCTGCTGCCATGGCGAAGCAGATCGCCCTGAACGAAGGGCTGCTGGTAAGTGCTCATCTCGTCGGCTCTGTTCCAACTCTGTATCGGCACATTATCCATTGCCTCGCTCTCGCTCGGCAGTTCAGAGCGTACACATCAAGCGATCAAGCTTCATCCCATCCAGAATGCTTGGTTTTTTCAACGATCTCTTTCTTCCAGGTCGGGATATCGTCGGGCGCTGCCGCCGTCGCCGCCATCAGAGTCGCCAGGAGGCCAGAGAACAAGGGCAAGCTCATCGTCGTAAGCTGCGTCGTCAGGAACCTGTGATTTGCGAGCTTCATTACTATTTACTGAACCCGTTCTTCTGGTTGTTCGGTGCAGGTCATCTTCGCGAGCTTTGGCGAGAGGTACCTGTCGTCTTTCATGTACGAGTCCCTTAAGAACGAGGCTGAAAACATGGTCTTCGAGCCATAAGTACGATGGCGGATTGGCGGCAGTTGATTCACGAAGGCTTGCCCTCCCTGCATATGAAATTTTTAGCGTGGGTAGAAAATAAAGATTAATAATTTGTAGATTGGAGATTCCATTTATTTGGGTGATCTTTTAGACATAGTGTCGACCTTTGAGGCAATTTTCAAGATGATGGAGACAATTCTTTCTGTTTTCTTTTCGAAAAAAGGAATAAAAAAATAAATCCCGACATGGGGCTATCAGAGTGTTTCATTTAATTGGCACGGTTTTCTATGGAGTGAAATATATAAAATAGTATCTTAAAAGAGTGCTTCTAGAAAACACCATCCGTGAAGAATTTGTATGCCATAAAACAATACAATCCTCCATTTTGTTTTCTTTTTTTATTCTTTTAGTTTGAAAAATCATGGACAGCGATTCATCTGACCTTTGCAATCATCTTCATCGTCCAACTTGTATGCATACACTTTAGAAGGAAATAAAAAATAGAAGGAAAAAAAAATCTTTTCAGCCAAATGCTATTACTATCAAGTAGACAAGGACAATATACCTTGAAGAGTCAGTAGAAAGGTGCGCCAAAGGGACAGGTAAACCATAATTTTATAGGAAAA
>BCLG01005238.1:5125-28168 GCA_001602295.1 Zoysia matrella | reverse complement strand
CGACCCACTGGAGGTAGTCCACCTTCTCGGGCAGCAGGAGCCGCGCGAGCCAGGATCTCGCCCGCGCCCTCCGCGCGCCCGCCGAGGGCGCCCGCAGCGGTAGTGCCGCCGCCCCGCGCTTGTAGCTCCCCGCCGCCGCCGCCGCGTTCTCCAGGGAGCCCATGGCGAGGGGCCCGCGGCGCTCCTCCTAGGGTTCCGCCAGCGCGGCGGCCATTAGCGGGATGGTGGTCGCGGCAGAGCAGCGGACGGCAGTACGGAGGCTAGTGTAGTCCTCGGCGTTTCGTTGGTTTTGAGGTGGAGAGGGAGCAGCGGGTGAAGCAGAGCTAGTACTAGGCCAAGACAGGATAGGAAGGACGCCGGTGGCGTGTACGGCGCGCCGGCGGCATCTTGTCCATCGGGCAGCGGTCGCACGGACCGGGACGGGTCGCTCACGCGCGGAGCATGGGGCCGCGTGTTTCGGGAAACGGGAAGAGCTCGCTGGGGATGGGGTGCACGGCGTCTCGGGCTCCGTAACCCGCGCACACCCCCCAGGCAGCCTGTCTGTGGCTTTGGTTTACGCAGAAAAGGAAAGCTTTCTTCCTTTTGAGGGTTATTTCGATGTTTTTCTCGGGCACTCCTATGTTGTCGCCAAGCCAAGGATAGGATACCTAGGGCTCCTTTGGGTGGTTCACTCAGCGCTTTCTCTACTGTAGCGATATTGTTGCTACAGTGCTATAAGTAAAAAACCTCAAAAAATAACTCTGATGAAAATAGCTTATATAAATAGTATTTTTATTATATTTAATATACAATAACATAAACCGATAAAAAAAGCGTTGCAAACGCATCTCTAAGCTCAATATTCCGTTACATTTGTCGAACATTATGGTGTGTTTGATGCCTATCAAACTTTACTATGCTGTAATTATGATGTACAAAAATTTGACGTCATAAATTTGATAAGGCCTCTTTTAAAACGCATGAATTTCAAAAGAATCTTAAAGAAATTTCAAAAAAATTAGTTTAATTTCATAAGAAAAACGCAGAAAACAGAAAAAAAAATCCTGCATTTAAAAGAGACCTAAACTCTTGCATAAAAAATGAATTAGAAATCTATTGAGCAATTATGGCGCGCCATAAGTTAGACAATGAAACAAATAATTACTACAGTAAATTTTTTGCCGTGCGTCGATGTTTTGGTGTAGCAAAGTTTGGCTATCGTATCATGTTACTTTTTGTTTCGTGTGATGATTTATTCCCTATGTGTCAGGTTAATTATCATTTTAGCTTTGGATATAGAAATAAAGGAGATGTAAAAATTATGGCGTGTATAAAAATAATAAGGAGAGAGATTGAAACAGAGTTGTTTTGAGAATTAAAAATAGTTAGTAATTTAATTTTTTTAAAGAGACTAGAATGACGAGTGATATGTGTTGAGAGAAAGTAGTGCAAATCTATTATCTCTGGTAAACTCAAGAGATGGTAATGCGGCCAACCATTATCGCTTTAGGAGCACGCATGGAAAGTAGCCGCATTCTTGTGGAGAAAGAAAGGGTGCTAGCTAGCTCCGCCGTCAGGACTCGGGACTCTCGACACGGCGGGAGCGTTGATTCATCCGCCCAGGAAGTCTTGGCACGGTGGCGTACACGGAAGTGGAGAATTTACCGGGTCTGCAAGAACAAAACCTTCGTGCTACCGAAAGCGCCGACCTAGGTTGAAAATGAACAAAAAGGGTTGATAAAATATCTCAACTATTTTTATTTTTATATTTATAATATCAGACGAAAATAAAAAAATAAATATCAAATATTTATTATATGGTTTAAGTATATATTACAGTAATTTATAAGCAGTTTGTAAGATTTATTTGTAAGTAGAGCATTTCTTCAAATGTGGTCACCTTTTCAAAACTAGCACAATGGCCCGCATGATGTTGATCAGAGGCTCTAGCTTGCTGCCCCGCTCCGATTCATCTTTTCCTGCCGACGCTATCTAGTGAACGACACTGTAGCTTTTTACCCACTCAGTAAAGAAATGTTACATAAGCAATAGAGAACTTGTTTGAAATATGGGATCCTGCACGTTTGCAGAATTATAACATGTCCTTGTTTTGAAAAAAAAGGAGTGACAGAATTGGTGCACATGATCATAGGATTCGTGAACTGATTGCCCCGTGTTTTATGATGAAAGGGATCTTGGTGCACGGTTTATTATTGTTTCTGGATGATGATGAACGTGTCTGCTTGCTTGATTGTGAAGATAACCTGATTAGATTCTTCACCTGTGGTTGCCGCATTTATAGTGAAAGCAGATCTGATGGATCATGACAGTCTATCGCATAATTCAGTTGCTCTTTATTTGCTTTAAGAAATCAGGGGCCTTTTTAAATCTCTCTTCTATCGCACGCAGTAATGTACAAAATAATTTTTTAAGTCGCCCAAAACTACAAATAAATTTTACAAACTATTTTTATGAGCAGTGAACCCAACATATACAAAACAATTTTTTGTGTGAATAGTGCGTAAGTAGTTTTTAAGATTTTGTTTTTAAATGTAGCATTGCTCCCACATTTGATCGATCGAGACATTAGGGTGCTTGACCCGCACCGACAAAAGCTCCCGACGCTTGTATAATTTTTTACTCAAACAGCAGAAAAGAAAGTCATGGATTATCAATCATACAATTGGTGAACACCTCAGTCTTACCATTGTTATCGATTAACAGCCAAACAATGTTGTTTTAGATAAAAAAAAAGAAATGTACTAACATAGATAATGCTTGTGCCATGTAGGGAGTAACTTTTGAAGGAGTGTACTCATTTTCTGTTAATTGTCATGCAATTCTTTTAAGCGATCACGGAGATCTGTAATATGTTAAACCTTGCCAGCATGTGAACACATGGCCCCTCTGACACTCCAATGAACAGTAACCCCTTTACTGCTCTGGTTACAGTGACATGTTAAAAATATTGGTACCAGACTACCAGTCCAGATCAGGATCCTTGGGTTAGATACCTATAATAATATGGTGCTCATTGCCAGAAGACAATATACTACTACAGAATTTGCAGGACCTGCAACAGATTCATCCCAAATGGAGTAATGATAGATGCTATAGATTCCAAACTTCTCCAATTTTCTTTCTACAAAAAGGTTGTATGCATTCCGCGTGCATTTCTATCAGGAAGATGAATAATGCAACTGACTAACAATGAATAAAACTGCATCAAATTGCCGTGGATATCTTTACAAGACATGTTCAGGCTCCAGCAGGCCGGAGTGACTCTTGAAAAGAAGGTACCGAGTTGCAGAAAACACTAGGAATCTAGGATGCTGCACCAAATAGATCAAATGGATCATTTGATAATGAAAATTGAGAATGCCATAGGAGTCAAGCAACAGGCTGCAATTCTTCAGCAAAAGAACCTTGGAAAATGGTGTCATATCTCAAACTCCGTGTGACATCAAAGAAATGAGCCACAGCTTCTTCAGGTGTTTTTTGAAGTACACCATGGCCCAGGTTAAGTATGTGACCTTTTGGACCAGCTGATTTTACAACCCTGTAGAACAAACAGTGACAGAAAACAATAATTAGCAATTCCACATAACTGATCAGAAACTCAAAAGAACATAAATTATGTGGAAATCATAAATGTTTACTGACCTATGAATTTCATCGGTCAGTACTGGTAATGGTGAAAACAGAAATGCTGGGTCCACATTCCCTTGTACACCAATTCCATTACCAAGGCGCTTCCTTCCATCGGCCATGTCCACTGTCCAGTCAAGCCCAATAACATCAACTCCTGTGTCCTTCATGCGCTCCAGTAAACCACCATTCCCATTTATATACAATACAAGTGGTACATGAGGGCACTCTTTCTTAATCCTATTCACAATCTGTCAAAAAGAGTAATAGATTAAGGAATAGAATCAGACAAAGCCAAGGTATAACTTCGCACTGAAACCATTTTAAGGAGCTCTAAATAACACCCACATCAGATTCACATATATTTTCAAGTTTCCTGAGCTCAAAGCAACAGTTGGATTTATAGCTTTTTAAAGCACCTAAGCTTAAGGAAATCATTATTATTCATTTATGATCAAACACTATAACTAACAAAATTACAGCAATATATAACATCCAAATGAATGAAATTGAGAACATGTTGCTGACATAAAAATAAGTTACTGATTATTTGTAAAAGAATGGACCTTTCCATATTTTGAAATCTTTCTTCACAGGATACAAGGAACTTGTAGTCATAAGCCTACCAATTCATGTGAAAAGATGCTATAAGGAATTGCTAAGGATTCAAATATTTAATTGCACTCTAAATATTTCAGTTTAAGTGTAAAAAGGATATTTATTAATGCATAATAAAATATTTGGTGCTGGCAGCCTTTAATGTCTATCAGAGTGCAGGAGTTGCTTAACATTATAGACACCATTGATGGTGCCACATGTGTAGTTGGATAACACAAAGGAGCCAAAAAAATTAAGAAACAGCTACCTGTTTGATATATGGTTTTGACCACTGCTCCCACACATGAGGTGGAAGTTGCCCACCCCATGAATCAAATATCTGTATACACTGAGCCCCAGAGTTTACTTGGTAAACGATATAGTCAGATATCGCTTGTGCGAGGTGAGAAAGAAGGCCTCTCAAGACACTCGGAGCTGTATGGCACATGCTCTTTATATTTGTGTACGTGTTGGTCATCCCCCCTTCAACAGCATAAGTTGCAATTGTCCATGGAGCCCCCACAAATCCTAGCAAAGCAGCTTTTCCATCAATCTAGAGGGTAGAGGAGGAAAGGATTATAAGCATCAAAACAAAGTGTAAGGAATAATGCATTAACTATATTCAATCCAATTCATATCAAAACGTTAGCTGTTGCATCAGTAAATATATTTTGATGAGATTATAATATAATATTCAACATCGAGAGATAGTAGAACATGAAAAACTTGTATTGATCTATGCAATATATTGATGCCTAACCAGGTCACAGTTAACTGGTTACTGGGAGTTTTGACACATATTTCACACAATGTCGAAAGCATGTAATCAAAGAATAAAAAAGAGGTATCTCATACACAAAATCGATGTCCAGAAAGAAATTAAAGAAATAGCACAGCATTTTCAGGTGAAAAGCTACCTCGAACATGACTAGTTTTTCTCATTTGTGCATTAGGTATCAAAAGCCATTTTTTCTGGCATTTGTTTCAACTAATAGCCACTCATGGAAGCAAATAGTCTTGAACACGTCAAAATGCACCCAATTGACCAACAATTTCGTCCACTAGTATCAGTCTACCACCATGCAGCCCTGAACCTATGACTACCACCGTTGTCCATTTGATCCTAAACTACAATAACAATGAAGCTGTTTCGCAGAAAAATAAAATAAAATGAGAGCTACATACCAACATACAGCAGAGAAATGTAATAGGCATTACCTCATTCCGCAGAATCTTGAGTGACTCCCCGACGAAGTTAAGCATATCGAGGTTGATAGGTACGAGCTCCTTCACCTGCTCCTCGGAACGCACCGGCGACTGGATCACGGGCCCCTTGGAGTCGGAGATGTCGAAGGGCACACCAATAGCCGGCAGCGGCGTCAGTATGTCCGAGAACAGGATGACGCCGTCCGGCGCGAACGCGCGCCACGGCTGCAGCGTGATCTCGACGATGAGGTCCGTGTTCTCTGACCGCTCCCGGAACGAGGGGTGCCGCTTGGCCAGCGCCTGGTAGTCCGCCATGTACCGCCCCGCCTGCCGCATCATCCACGCTGGCGGGCGTGGGAGCCCGTCCTCACCCCGCGCCGCGCGCACGAGAAGCGGCTCCTCTGGAGATGCGGCGGGTGCTGGTCAGATTGGGGCGGGAATGGCGGGAAGAAATGTGGAGATGGAGCAGTAGGGGAACCTGGGTTTACCTGAGGAGGACGGCGAGAGGGACGCGGAGATGGCCGGCAGGCGTCTGCGCCGGCGGCGGGTAGAGGAGTAAGAAGAGGAGGAGGAGGAAGCCGGCGCTGCGGAGAGGAAGGTGGCGGCCGTGGCCGTTGCGGTGGCCGCCGGGGACATCATCGTGGTGGCGATTTGGCGGTGTTTTTCGCGTCTGCTGCTTATCTGATCCTGTTTCAGGATTGGAATCTGGGATGGAGCAGCGATGGAGCGTGGACCAGGGATCCAACACAACGGCCGCCCGGCCCAGTCTGGATCGCATTGTGGGCCATTGGCCCAGGCGTAGTAATGTGGGCGTGAGGCCAACTTTTTTTTTTTTTTTGAAAAAAAACTCTCACCTAGGAGTATAAAGGAGTACAAACAAAAGAACAGTGTATATGATTTGGCCAACAAGGTCAACGCGGGCAATCCAACTGTAATGACTTTCAGTTGGTCTTTGCTGAGAATGAGCTTAATTTCATAGTTCTATGAAAATCATATGCCCAGAAGTTCTCTCAACTGCCCTCAAAAAGTTTTGACACTTTGCATCTCACCAGGATGCACGATTTCAACTGTACTCTCTCCGTCTCAATTTACACATCATCTTAGCCTCTTCAATTTTTACCAATTTAATTGTATCTCTCACTTCTCCATACATGTTTTTTTTAAAGTTAAATACATCGCTATTTCTTTTTATTTTTAATACTACATCACATTTTTTCACCATCTTTAATTGTCGTGCCACACTTAAAATCTCTACTCTTTAAAAAAATATAATTTTTCTTTTTTATATACACCTGACAAAATATCCTCAACAAAAATATTACAAATCTTATTTATACGAGAATACTACAACTTTTGATATGATTATCTAAAAACTATAACTATTTTTACTAATATATCAGAAAACTATAACTTTGATGTTTTGATCCATGTGAAAACTTTATAACGCTCACTTCCCCTTTTGTAAGATGGATATGTGAAACCAAACACAAGAGATACCTGTACTTAGTTACTCACTTTGTCTCGATTTATAAATCATTTTGTGGTTGGATATAAGAATTAAAAAAATAAAAAATTGAGATATGCTGAAAATAAGAAAAGATAGATATGAAGAAGTATTTGAAAGAAAGAGTACAATGTGAAGCATGAGCAACTTATAATTTGGAAAAAAAAATTTAGAATGTTTTATAATTTGGGTTGGAGTATTTGATAAAAAAGTCAAATATTTTTATTTTTCTAGTAAAACTAATATAAAGTTATGGTTTTTGATACAATAATACTGCAAATAGTTGTAGTTAGTGATGTTTTTAAAAAAAAATCACGCATACGCCTATAAAATGAACGTGGCATGGGCTACCAGCACCGGGGACTGGGCCACCCTGTCCAATATCTCACGAGGCGCGCTGTCACAGACACCCGCAGAGGATAAATAAAGCCGAAATAAATCACGGAGACCATGACCAGCGCGTCGCTATCCCCGTATCCTGTCCACGCCTCGTGTCACTGACCCGTCTGGACCTGCGGAATCTCCGGTCCCCACCACGCGTTTTCCGAAACCCGAAAACCGTCCTGGCCCACACGCCACGCTTGTCGCGCTGACGCGCACGCGTTCTGGTTCCGGCACACCTGCTCTCCTGTCCGCACCGCAATCCAACCACCCAACGCGTCCGCGGCTCCGCGCCCGCGGCTGCGATCTCCTCTTCTCCCCGTCCGACGAAACGCGGATTTTGTGACCCACCCATTTCTCGAGCCCGAGCACTGCTGCTTCGAGTTCGAGCTCGCCCCCCTCAGTCCTCCTCACGGTCTCTTCCCCCCTTCGTCAAACCCCGACTCAGCTCCGCGACAGGCAAGCATGGGCAACCGCGGCTCGCGCCACCGCCACCACGCCGGCGAGCAGCAGCCGACGACCCCGCCTCCCGAGCCCAAGCCCCAGGCGTCCCCGCCGCCGCAGTCCCGGCCGAAGCCCCAGCCTTCGGCGCCCGCCCCGGCGGCGGCGACGGGGGACGTGGGCCGCGTGCTGGGCCGGCCGATGGAGGACGTCCGGGCCACCTACACCTTCGGCCGCGAGCTCGGGCGCGGCCAGTTCGGGGTCACCTACCTCGTCACGCACCGCCAGACGGGGCAGCGCTTCGCGTGCAAGTCCATGGCCACCCGGAAGCTCGTCCACCGCGACGACATCGAGGACGTCCGCCGGGAGGTGCAGATCATGCACCACCTCACGGGCCACCGCAACATCGTCGAGCTGCGGGGCGCGTTCGAGGACCGCCACTCGGTCAACCTCGTCATGGAGCTCTGCGAGGGCGGGGAGCTCTTCGACCGCATCATCGCCAAGGGGCACTACACCGAGCGCGCCGCGGCCGCGCTCTGCCGCGAGATCGTCGCCGTCGTGCACAGCTGCCACTCCATGGGGGTCTTCCACCGGGATCTCAAGCCCGAGAACTTCCTCTTCCTCAACGACAAGGAGGACTCCCCGCTAAAGGCCACGGACTTCGGCCTATCCGTCTTCTTCAAGCCCGGTAAGAATGCTTGATTTTAACTGCATCGCTCGGATACTCTTATGTTGGATTTGTGATGTTTGACTAGATGAAGAGATCCGTTCGCTGGATTTGATGGTTTTGAAACCAATCAGATTAATGTCGACAGCTGTTTAGATAGAACTGGCATTATGCATATTTATTGAGTCTAGCTTGTACTTGCTGTTGTTATTAGTAATATCGGGATCTAATGCTACTACACCTCCAAAGTGGTTGAAACTCTCCAAAGCTTGTTGCAAAACGGCACATTGTGCTCCTCAAAAACAGGGAACAATATTTTACATTGTGGTGGCATTGTAGGTATGCTCTGTTTACTCTTTAGGTAATGCCTTGTCTCAGTTGCGGTAGTTGAGCAAAGGAAGCACGCCTATTAAACTTGCACGCAATGTGCTAACTCAATGAGCAGTGACACCCAAGATTGCTGAATGGAAATTAGATTACTCATTTTCGCAAATTGTTCCTGGTACTGTATTTGTATTGGTGACATTGGCTTGTAACACATGATGCAGGGGAGACGTTTAAGGATCTTGTGGGAAGTGCCTATTATGTTGCTCCTGAGGTGCTGAAACGACATTACGGGGCAGAGGCTGACATATGGAGTGCGGGAGTTATTCTGTACATCCTTCTTTCTGGTGTACCTCCTTTTTGGGCAGGTAATATTTGCTTCACCAAGTTTCAATCAGTTTCTTTGCTGCTGTCACCCTGACACACTTGTTTTTTCTTCATTTCGTCGCCAGAGAATGAGGACGGCATATTTGATGCTGTCTTGCGCGGTCACATTGATTTCGCTTCTGATCCTTGGCCTTCAATATCCAGTGGTGCAAAGGATTTGGTTAAGAAGATGCTGCGGCAAGACCCAAAAGAGCGCCTGACTGCTGCTGAAATTTTGAGTAAGTTGGTTGCTCATTTGCTTGTTATTTGTGTTTGTATGTACAATTGTGTTCATTATCCAAAAAATGCGCAATGTGAACTCATGTTCATAATATGACCTTCTCATATGTACTGGATGAGCACTATTTGTCTTTGTATCACAGCCAAGTTAATGGTACCAATTATAGTATCCACATATTTGTTTTGCTTTTGATACAAGCTCCAAATAAACTGCTAATTTTCTCTCTTCATCGAGGACCTGTCTACTCACTTATTATTGCATAATTCCTCAGTCTGATATTGTGAGCATACAGGCCACCCATGGATTAGAGAAGATGGAGAAGCCCCAGATAAGCCACTTGACATTACTGTCATCAGTAGAATGAAGCAGTTCAGGGCAATGAACAAGCTTAAGAAAGTTGCATTGAAGGTGTTTTTCTTCGACTCAAGAACATTTATTCTTGGTAAACACTCAATTTTCCATTGACAAGTTTTAACCTAACCTTTTAATATTGCCAGGTTGTTGCTGAGAACTTATCAGATGAAGAGATTATGGGCTTAAAAGAGATGTTTAGGTCCTTGGATACCGATAACAGTGGGACAATTACGCTTGATGAGCTAAGATCTGGTTTACCAAAGCTTGGCACAAAAATTTCTGAATCAGAAATAAGACAGATAATGGAGGCGGTATGTACATCCTCCGGACCCATATGCTTCCTTTTTCATTCTTTCTGTTCTTTCTGTTTTCTTGTTTGCCAACATGTTCCAATATATTCTTTGTCGGTACTCCCTCCATCCTCAAAAGAGTGTCATTCTATGATTAAATTTTGTCCACAAAAGAATCACTTTCCAACAATATTCTGTCTCAAAAAAAAAAAATCCTCTCCTTTTTCTCGTTTCCAGTGCATTTTCTACTTTTTCCTTCTTCCTTAATCCCCATACCCAAACCTCAAAATGACACTCTTTCGAGGATGGAATAGTACTTTTTACTAGAAGCAACTACCCGATTCCCAAGACTGCATTAGTGCATTGGACCACCATTGAAGCTACGTACAGCTTCCCTAATGCACCGTCACCAGGGTAAATCCAGATATTATCACTAATCAACTGAATTCTGAACACTTAGGCATCCATTTAGCCAGTGATTTGCATACTTGGCATCACCGTCATGCAAACTCTAGCTTCGCCACTGCATTGGACACCCTTTTTACCTTTAAAAGAATCTTCATACAAATTTCTGATGATTTCCAATTTTCCACTAATAAAGAACACAATATCACTAATACTCTCATTCCAGTGGGAAAATGGGATGGAAAATTTGACTGTATCATGCGAAGCTGTTATGTATCAAGCACTCACGCATTGTTGGGAGAACTGTTAAAAGTTGTTCTGGACATATGACCTTTTGTCTTCTTTTCTTTTTCTAATTTCCGGAGCAGGCTGATGTTGATGGAAATGGGACCATTGATTATGCGGAGTTCATATCAGCTACAATGCACTTGAATAGATTGGAAAAGGAAGACCACATACTCAAAGCATTTGAGTATTTTGATAAGGACCACAGCGGGTAACTTTAACTTTGCCTAAATTTGTCTGGTAATATTTACACAATCTCATTGCTTCTACTTTTTTTTGCAGATACATAACTGTAGATGAGCTGGAAGAAGCTCTGAAGAAATATGATATGGGAGATGATAAAACAATTAAAGAAATCATTGAGGAAGTAGATACAGATCATGTAAGTTTATTTTTGCTGAATTCAAAATTTTTACTCATAAACATTAAAATCAATCCACTGAAGAAAAGTCTGTATCAATAATGTATTACATTGTTACTTATTGTTGGCTCTAATAACAACTTGACTTGCTACCAGAACACAAATAAATTCTTACTCCTATATGAAGAAAAGATGGCTGTTACAATTTGGGGGCTTGGATACCATAATTCCAATTTTTCAACATTTTTCTGTTGGCACTGAGTTGTTGATGAAGTCAGGGCAAGGAAACTGTTACAGGGTCATATACACATAGAAGTGAATTCATGTTAGATAAATTTTGTAATATCAAATGGTATTGTGGGGGTGAATTGGCTGATTTATGTAATCTCGGCCCTGCATACCTACATATAGGATTCTAAATTTTACTTAAAAATATCAAACAGAGGCCACCTAGTTCAGGGTGTAGTGCTAATGCTCCCCCTTTTTTTTCGTGAAGGATGGAAGAATTAACTACCAGGAGTTCGTTGCAATGATGAGGAACAACAGCCCTGAGATTGTTCCAAACCGGAAGCGCATGTTTTAACAGTGGTGTACGACTTGAATGGATACTCTAGGCATCTTCTCCTGCTCCATTTTTCTTTTGGGAACATGCATTAAGAGGGCCAATCATTTGAGATATATACATCTGCCCGGACCAGTTTGTACCGAACTTGGTGCTCTCTTGTACTTGTGGCTGGCACTGTTTCTTTCTGTGGATGCATTGAGGGTATCTTGTACTAATGTTCTGCTTCGTCGAATTGCATGTATCCTCGATGGGTTGATCGGCACTGAACTGTGTTGTGCGTTGTGATCATGTGCTTTCTGTTCTATCATTTATATTAGAGCAGATATTGTAAAACGGTTTTTAGTGATCAGATCAGACAATTTTTTATTTTTTGAAGGATAAGGTCTAATTTACTACCCTAAGTATAGTCAAACTCCAAAGGGTCAATTTACTTTTCTCATGCAATTTGTCTTTTTTAATTCTCTGTAAAAAGTATAATTTTAAGATGAAATTTTATGAGATGATAAAAGCATATTATAACACATATTAGAAAAAATACGTTAACTTTTTACTATTATTTCGCATATAGTTTTGTATCTTAAAAATTAATTTAGTATTAAATTTACTTTTTCTATAAAAATAATGATAAAAAATATAATCATTTTTTAAATATATGTTAGATGTGTTTTATTATCTTGATCTTGTGTATTGAGAAAAAAAAGACAAAATTTATGAGAGATAAATTGATCTAAAATCATATTTTGACGGGGTAAAATAAATCAAAACAAGGTTTAGTGTTATTTGGACCTTGGACATAGAGGAGTAAATTGGATTTTATCCTATTCTGAATAAGACAGGAATTGTAGCCCAAACATGGCTTCAAATTGGCAACCCCTTGTACAAGATCCTTCCGTTCTAAAATTTTGCTTCAGTTAACCTCGTTCTTGAGGGAGAGAACGAAAGGAGACTCAGAGACCAGTGACCTTTCTCGACAAACAGATGGGAACGACGACTTTAATTAGTGAGAGATGTTATAATATTTAGAGTTAATCACAACTGTCCGATCAGATCTAACAGTTAAAAATAAAAAGATAAAAAAATAGTAAACTCAATATCAATTCTTTAAAAATCGACAGTTAAAATTAATTGAAGAGGCAGAGATACCTCGGTACCTCTCTTAATTAGTACTCAGATTACGGCAGCTATTATCATATCAAAAAATATAAAAGCTAGACGTGTTCGTCCACGTATTACTTGTGATAGTTTGCATACTTGTCCACTAAATAGGGATGCAAAATAACTGCATTTAAGTTTGCCACATTGTTTCTTTAATTTTTCCCTACCCAGTATAGACTTCATGCATTTTACACTTGTGCAAGCTCCGATACATACCATCCACAATGTATTTGTCAAAGAACAAAAGCAGTATCTACGTGTATAGAACTATTCTCGTACAATCATACAAATCATTGCATTTATGTCACCAACAAGATGACATTAGGACTGAGGATTTTTTTTTTAATCTCGAGACCACTAATACACAAGATACAGATACCATGTAAATGTATAACGAATTTCTTCATGTACTGGACATTTCCACAGTGACAGTCCGAGCAAACTGTAGTCTTGCATTTTATCAACGTACAGTGACGTTTTTCATCTTTGCTGATTTGTGTTTGACGAACAAAGCAGCCAGCAAACTCTTTGTGCGGACTGGAGCCTTCTGGATTTGACGCCCTCTTGGGTTGTCAAAAGAACTAAACGATGACAATGGCCTGGCTCCTGGCTGATCCTGAAAATGTAACCAGTCTCAATACAAATATGATAGAAAAGTTTTGATACATGGGAAATAAGTAAATTTAATTCATGAATATATAAAAATATTATGGTGTAGCCGTCCATTATCAGAAAAAGAAGGAATTCTATAGTCTTAAGCACAAGAATTCCATCATGTTGTAGTCTAGGTGTACCTTGATTTTGAACATATCTGAGCCGGTCAGGTTGGACTGCATATGCTTGTTAGGCAAGGAAGATGCAGATGATTCCTTATCTGAAACATGAGAAGTTTCAAAATTCAAATCAAGTATTTCTATCTGCACACAAGATAGGAAAAACTTGCCAAATGAGAAAAAACACGATGCCATTCAACACAACTAAATACCATGGAGGTGTTGACCCCTTGAAGCAGGCTTAGTAGCTTTTGTATCTCCTAGGCTGCAAAATACAGATGACAGCAATGTTACATCGGAAGAAAGGCTGAAGCAGAGACATGCATGACTTACGCAAATTCAGATTGATTTGAGCTGTCGGTTTTGGAGTTCTTTTCTGAAACCAAATGCCATTGGAGGGTCTTTGCTGAAGGGAGAAAGTGTTTGTTTCATTACAGCAACCACTTAATATCAACATTTCAGGTTTGTACAGAATAAAAAAACTGACCTGGAGAATAAGGTCTCGGTGTTGAGTCAAAATTAGCATCGACTTGTATCTCAGAAAAAGCCTGCATTCTTTTATTTCCCGCATCTAGCACGGAGACAAAGTTAGAAAGTCAGTTAGGTGTCTACCATTTCCTTGACTGAGGACCCCACATCTGTTGGACAAATCCTTACATGGTATGATGTAATGTTTGTGGTGTCTTGTTGCAGCCCCCATCATCTGCTGTTGCCTAAGGCCTTCTTTGTCCGTGTAAGTTCGGCAGGTAAGAACTTGCTACAAATTGAACAAGAAGAAATACGAGCTTAATTCAAGTTGCTCAATCCTGGCAAATTCTTTCTTGGTTAAGACAGCAGTACCTGGTTCAAACAAGCTACTTTCAACTCGATGGTTGAGATTTCCGAAGTCTGCTGCTCATACAAGTCTGTCAATTTGTAGGCCACTGTACCGAGGTGGTCAACAGCATTGACCAAGGCCCTGACAGCATAATCTTTCAGGTTGTCTAGCACCCTGATATCAAGAAACAAAGGAAAACGGGTGAGAGAAAGCCTAAGTGGACGTTCCCCTAATGCACACTATAATTACTTTGCAGAAAGTCTCAAATTTAACAATGAATAAGGTTAGGATGTTCCCAGTCCCGACCACACCGACAACAAGATCAGCTAGCACAAACTTGGAGAATTGTGGTGCCCTTTTGTTCTTCAATAGTTGAAGCACCACTTGAGGTCAGATAGGAGTACTCCCTTGCACTGCCATTGACTATGTGATGGCAGACTTCAGAACCTCCAAAGTATTAAAACCTGCGGACCCTCACTAGAAAACACCAAAATTTCAATCTTCCCATGGTGAAGTCAAGCCTCAAATTTAATCTCCACAATTTAACGATTTATCCTCAAAATTATTTTGCTGCACTTTCCTATTCCAGGTACTCGCAACATCCTAATCTAGTCAGGCAGATCCTATAGGAGTACTCCTGAATTGATGCTTCATTTAAAACCTACTGTTCGTATAAGCTTGTGATCCAAATGAGATGGAATTGCCGAGCTAGAGCATTCAGACTATCAGCCTAGCAGGAGATGATGTAAACAAAAGTTGATTAACGCATACATAATTGTTACAGAAATTTGTTTGCAGGAAATAACTCAAGAGGAAGAACGGAGAAGAGCGTGACGCACATTTGCTTCTGCTCGCTGTGGAGGTAGGACTTCTCGCAGTACTCCGAGGCCGAGTAGAGCTGCGGCCGCAGGCTCTTGAGCTCCTGCAAAAGCACGCGGAGCAATCGTGAGCGCCAAGAACGATCAGAGGACAGCATGACCACTGCTTCCCCGGGAACTCGGATCTTTGCACAGCGATCCGAAAAAAAGAAGAAATAAATAAAATCAGAGAAAGAAATTCGCTACGGCGGCCGGCTTACCTGGAGCGCCTTGACGAAGCTCTTGCTGCGCTCCATGGACGCCTCGTCGGGCGTCCCCCACCCGACGGGCTCGTGCTGCTGCATCGCCTACCCTCCCGCGGACTCGCCGCCGGCCTGCTGCGTGCTGCTCGGTGGGTATCGATTGGGGGAAGGAAGCGGAGGTGCCAAGGAACGTGAGGAGGAAGCAAGGAACACGATGCCCTCCTCTCACTTGCCGGGAGCAGGTGCAGCGAGCGAGCAAGCGAGCGTACTGGCGAATGGTGACGGCTCGTGCGTGCGCGCGTGGCCAGGGCCGTGCGCGCGCGTGGTGTCGGCTGCGGGAGTGGAGGCGGGCGGGCGGGGAGAGTGAGTGCGCGGTGTGGACGCGCGGATGGCGACGGGGCGGTCGTTGCTGAATTAACTTTTCGGTAGTACAGTCAATCAATGGAAGTGGCGGCAAGGTTGGATTGGCAGGTGGATGGCGATGGGATAGGGAATCGAGTGGAAACGGAAGCTTGACTCGGAGTAGCTCGGGCCTGCCTGTCTGCTACTGCTTCGTCGGCTCGTCCTCCAGATCTTGATTTGTTTTTCTTCTTTTCTTTGGCAGCTGTAAAGGTTTTGGCGGATCCTGCCTGGTGTCTCGTAACATGGACGATTCCGTTCGTTCGTTCGAGCGAAGCTTTTCATATGTAATACTGCTGCGTTCGTTTTAAAATATAAGTATTTTTTAATTTGGATGAAGTCAAATATTTGTAACATTTACTTAATAATATCTAGAAAACTAGCACATTATTTTTAATATAAAAATATATATTTTTTATAAAAATTTATTTTATTATAAATTTAAAAAATATAATTTTTATATAAAACATTATTAATTATATATTATTGATTATTAAAATGATAAATATTTAACTTTGACTGACTTTTAAAAATGCTTATATTTTGAAGCAGATAGATTACATAAGCTAACCTATGAAAGTATTAATATGCTGCTTACTCTTTGTGGTTATATCGAGAGCTAACAAAATCGTTGTAAACCAGCCAGTTTTTTTGTGAAAACCGATGAAATCAATCTAGCTCGATTTCATTAAACAGTTGATTTCCGTCTAAACTCAAACCTGCACTGTAGCAAAAAATGGTGAGGTAGCCGGTTTCCTGAACTGTTGAATACTGACCGGCTATATCTGTAACTGCTGCTATGTACTCTCTTTTCAATTTGTTGCCGTTTTAGTTCTAAGCATGAAACTTAATGAGATGTAAAAAGATGGGTTGCAAAAGATATAGATACAGTTGTATTGAAAAGATGAAGTTATACTACCTAGGGCTAAAGGTAATAATGATACTAATTAATTATGGAACAGAGAGAGTATTTGATTGAAGTAAAATAGTACAAGTACAAATTACCATGTAATTTCACTAGACGCTGCGCAGTTTTTTATACGACGTAAAAGCAATGCAAAGTTGACATGGCATCGTATCGTGCTTAAAAGTAATTAAAAGAAGTCAAACAAGTGGCGCATCAAGCCCACGCATTGGTAGCAGCGTGATTGCATCTGGATGCTGAGATGACTGGATCTCGTTTCCCATGTGCGTATGCGACGCAGCATGGAGCAGTTTCCGTTCATGATTCAGATCCGGATGTCAGGTCACTTGGCCTGGCAAGCGGCGACGCGGTCCACTTGCTGTGTTTGGTTCGAGGGCAAAGCTGGATGGGATATGGCCATCCAGTTTTTTTATATGTTTGGTTAGATGGATATGGTCATTCAATTTTTTGTTTGGTGGATTGGATAAAGCCGTTTAGTTTTTTGTTTGATCGATGGGTGAATATGGATGAGTTGAATATAGTCACCAAAGATGTGCTTACCTCATACAAGTCAACCCCAATCAGCAACACTATCATTCAGTAAAATAAAACTCAAATCACATAAAAAAATAATTAACAACCACTTAACTAAACATTCTAATTAATCATTAGGTCATGACAGAATCATTTAACTAGCAAAGTCATAGCAGTACATAATGCATAGATCATTAGCTAAATAGGAGCACATAGTCATCGAACTAGCAACTATCAACCCAGATCACATTGTTTTCATGGGTACAGCTAGCAAGTTAATATTAACCAAAATAATGATTGCTTCCTTGAGGACCTGAGTTCTAGCTATCAGGAGAGTGCTCACTAACTTAGCAAACGAACTAAGCTTGGCTTCAAAAGGCTTCTGCATAAATGCTCTAGCTTTACTTGGATGGTCAACGAAGTAATCAAAGTATTTTGAAACATATGTCTCATCAAACCTGGAAGGCTCTCCAAAGTTGCATACAAATCAGGTGGCACATCTGTACCAACAGTAGCTGACTTCAGTATAGCATCTTAGAGCATTTGACATCCAAACTTGAAAGCACCAATCAGCCCCCACCCTCCTCTTCATTGTGATTAGTCTTCACTTTCTTTGGTTTGGGTGCAGAAGATGTTGCAGCATTATCATCTGGAGTAACAGCAACCCCACTTACATCTATTACATCAACTGCACCAACTTCACCCTGTGTCTCAGCTATACCTAGAGGGTCACTTGATCCTTTTGCATACTTTCTTGTAGCTAGACTATTGCCAAATATAGCTAACATCTCACCATAGTGTTCGATTGGCTTGTTCAAACGTTCAGCATCAGATTTGTGAACCTACAATGCACACAAAAAAATGTGATCAAAACAAATAATTTTTTTTTACTAAATATGACTAGAAAAGAGTAACAACATTCATACATTGATATGTCCTGGGTACTGCTCATGATCAAGCCTAATTGTATAAGTATCTTCATCCCAAAGAGCACCACTCAAATCCCTAAGGCCACATATTCTGGCATACTTGCGCTTCCATGTCCTGACATGGTTTCCAATTTGCTCTCCAGTAAGCTTCATTTTGAAGTGATTGTTCAAAGCCCTAGCACATGAATTAAGATGAACTTTTTTGAAGCTTGAAGTTCTAATGCCACTAGCTACCAGACCGGCTAAGTTGGACAGCATGTAAGATGACATCGAATCAGTCCAAACCACATGTCCACTAGCCTCATGTTGTCCAGATTGTTGAGGACTTGCATCCATATCGATTTCCTACAATAATCTAGGTACAAATTGCATAAATTGGTGGCAGATTTCATGAATTACAAATTAGCATCATATATGTCCATAGAAACAAATTACATATCCATACGAATGAATAATACATATCTGAAATAGAAATACAGAAAATTACATGCTGAAATTTAGAGATCCAGCAAATCATATATCTAATAAAGTACAAAAAAGTGATAATTTAATTTCCATAATGGTTTTGACGATCTGCCCACATTTGATCAGCAATATCCTGCCTGAAATTAACCATATAGGCATGCTCACTTGCTTGACCACTTGAAGATGAAGCATAGTTATGATTAGACACCCAATTGGAATCATGTATGATTAGTTCATCCAGCCCGTCCGGGTCCAGGTGGTTTGGCCTGAGACGTTGTTTTCGTTGGGTGAGGTGTTGATCTCAAGGTTAAAAAAACCGCGAAAATTGGTCTGGGTTTTGCGGATGATCGGTTTTCATTTTAGAAATTCAAAAAAAAAATGAAAAATTAAAAAAATTTAGATAAACCGGTGAAATCGAAGGTTTGAATCTGAACCCTGAAAACATGAAAATCGATGAATCCGGTCAATAAACTGGTAAAACCATTCGATAACTTGAAAAACTGACAAGGTTACTGTAGCATTTCAATCGAATTTCGTTAAAATTTTAATTACAATATGAAGTGGTTTTCGTCTGATTTTCATGGTTTTTGATAAACTGGTCCTCGTCAGTTTTCCTGGTTCAAACGTAAATGAAGATTGATTGTGAAGAGTTGGTGCTCCTAATTGCATGCAGTACTCCACAATGGAATATGTGAATTCGTAGAGAATCCTCCATCCAGAGCAATTCATCATGTAACATTGCTTCTGCAAATGCCAATTGCATGAACAGTAGAGTACTGGAGGTAGTATAGCGGCCGCTGGCAAGCGGCAAGGAAGAAATTTTTGGGCATTTTGAAAAAGAGGTTGTGTGGTGAAGTCCACTATAGAGGGAGTTCACACCATGGTTCCATGGACAGTCAAAACTGATTGATTTTTTATAAAACTAGTCTGACTCAGTTAGTAAAATTAGTAGATTTATTTCTTCAAAAAAGAACATGTATACTGTAGTAAAATGGTTTTTGATGGAGTTTATGGATAAACCACTCAGTTTTTACACTGTTCAAAACAAAATGGTTTATGATTTTTGACACCACCGGTGAGAAAATGAATAAGATGTGAGAGAGCAATTCTAGTTTTATTAAGTATTTATTAAGAAATTACATAAACAATATAAGCCATAAACATGACATAGAAATTCTCGTGATAAACATTGAAAAAATTATAGAGCATTTTAGAGTACTTAGAATAAGATCCGGTTGGACTGTGTTGTGTCTTACAAGTGCTTTCTATTGCCCAGTTTTATATAGAAGTGGAATGCATACAGTACCCATCAATATTATTGTTCGAATGTAACTATCACATTGAACACTTGGGTCTTAAAGTATCTGTTGGTTGCAGTGGTATACAATACTCCAACTTAGGTCCCGTTTGAAATAAAAGATTTATAGAAATTTTACAGGAATTTGAAATCAATTCAATTTCACAGAAAAAATTGTAAAAATGGGGAAAAACAATTCTCCATTCCAAACGGGGCTCAAAGGAGTTGATGTAAATAAGCAAACATCAAATCCGAGATGAAAAAGAGAAAACGTCATCAAATTTATTAAAACATACAATCTGGAGTTTTAAAAATGACATTTTGAAGGCATCGGAGAGGTCGTGGTAATAACTTCTAAGGGCTTGTTTCGGAACCCATCTTCCCCACGAAATCCGGCCCAATCCCCAGGGTGAATTTGACCTGTGGATCTCTTTCCCCGTTCATCCCCATCCGCAATTTGGATGTCCCATGGTTGGCATGCACGGTCGTGCGGTCAAGGGCTTGTCCATTTTTTGCTTCCTAAAGCATCAGTAACAAACAGTTCTAAGAGGCTTATATCTTACAAGCCAGATCATTTTAAAATTTTACAACGAAGCATTTAGGATGACCGGCATATGTGAGTTATTCAATTGTAAATGGCAGATTCTATAATAGACCAAATGAATATAGACTATTTATTTATGTGAATCTCGAGGTATAAATTGATCTTCTAAGAGGTAAATGTTATCTAATAATTATTATTAATGTATCTTTCAATATATGGAAAGTAATTAATGTGTTTTAGAAACTGTTGCATTTTTTTTAGCCCTTTCAGTTTTGGAAATAATCTCTTTTGATAGGTTTGGAAATGCGAGCATTCAAAATAACGTGACAGCATGCACGGTTTCCTTCGGAACATGACAACATAAACTGCAACTTGAAATGGTAGAACACGATCATATACGTGACAAGATAACGTGTCAATATAGTAGAAACGTGATGAACACATTAAGTTAAATCATGTCAATTTTTTAGGTAAAAATATTCTTGTTAAAATATCATGAGAAATAAGTGATTGTGGCACCATTCTGGTTGTGCTACGAGAATTAACACATCACACCAAAATAATGTATTACATGATTAAAAGAAGTAATTAGTGTGTAAGAAATGTGATATGCCCATGGACGAGCCTACGGATGAAATGTCATGACGGTTAGCTGAGATTGCGGCAACGATCATGGAGGATACAGACACAGCTTGCTTTCCATGTGGAAATTCTATTTAGTATTTTTTCTTTTCTAAATTTTGACTGTTGAGATCGATTTTTTGTCTCACCTCCTAAGAGGTAAAAAAATACCAATTGGTTTACCGTAGCAAGGCTCTTGTAAATTAATTTGCTCGCATCAAGCGTAATGGCATACTGACGGTGGTATAGAACACACAGATAATAATCCGCGTCAGATTAATCCATGGCATCCAATTTAGATCCAAGGTATACAAATAGAAATATTGTGCTCCTCTTTATTTCCCTTCACTCCAAATATAGACAGGTCCTTTTACAATCCCCACGTCAGAATTTAGCTGCACTGTTTACACAGCAGCCGACAGTTGGGCCAATCACCACGACTCGCCTTACCTACAACTACAACGCTATAAACCATGCGAGGAGCAGAGCCACGAGCAGAGGCCAACTCCCAACACAAGCACCACCCGAGTCACGGCCGCCGGAAGCAGCCGACGTGCTCATTCCGGTTCCGGCAACTTCGCTGCCGCGGCCACCTACGGTGCTATTTCTCCAGACCAAGTGTTGTGTGGTACGGGTCCTCACGCTGTCGCAGTCCGCGACGCCGGCATGTGCAAAGACACCTTCAAGGCCCTCTTGCTTAGCGTCGTAGCATAGCGCCTCGTTGCCGCTGACGCGCAGCTTCTTCCCCAGCCTCCACATCATCTCCTTGCCGAACGGTATCGGCCCCACCAGCCGATTGCTATCGACACGGAGCTCGCTCGCCTTCTCCAGCCGCCGGAAGCTCGCAGGTGTCACACCGGTGAACTGGTTGTTGTCCAAACGTAGCACCCGGAGCTCCCTCAGCTCCCCGATGGACTCGGGGATAGACCCGGCGAGACCCATGCTGGAGAGAACCAGCGTGGTCAGCGTAGTTTTTTATACGGCCGTAAAAACAATGCAAAGTTGACATGGCATCGTCTCGTGCTTAAAAGTAATTAAAAAAAGTCAAACAAGTGGAGCATCGAGCCCACGCATTGGTAGCAGCGTGATTGCATCTGGATGCTGAGATGAGACTGGATCTCGTTTCCCATGTGCGTGATGCAACGCAGCATGGAGCAGTTTCCGTTCATGATTCAGATCCGGAATGCAGGTCACTTGGTCTGGCAAGCGGCGACGCGTGTTAGAAATTGATCTCCACCCGTTTTGGCCCAACGGCTTTAATGGGCCTTTGACCTAATCGCGCCCTGATCGGGGGCGCCCAGCCCATTATGGCTGGTGGGCCCCTGTCGTCAGCGCCACAATAAATAGAGGTGGAGGCCAGCCAGAACTCATGACTTAAGTTCGTCCGTACCGCCGCACCCCACCGACATCCCTAAACCCGATCTGTGAGGGGGCGCTGTGCCGACGGGAAGCACCACCGCCACGACGACCGCCGCCACCGAGAGATCGACGACGTCGCCG
The DNA here is from genome assembly GCA_001602295.1 of Zoysia matrella. Lineage (NCBI taxonomy): Eukaryota > Viridiplantae > Streptophyta > Magnoliopsida > Poales > Poaceae > Zoysia > Zoysia matrella. The sequence continues at coordinate 5,556 of BCLG01005238.1, read as the reverse complement.
TGACTCTAACGCCACTGCCCTCTCCACCGACTGATGCTGCCCAAGCGCAGAGGACCGCACCGACAAAGGGCAGATGGCCAGATCGTCTTCCACGACTCCAGCGACCGGATCCGAAGGTATTGACCACCTCCGAACCACAGATCTATTACCGACACCAAAACTCTCGGATCTACGCTCCTAGACGCAGAGAAAAGAGCACAACATTAGCATCAGAGCCAGATCTAGGAGTGGATCCCGACGAGTATGAAAAAAAAACTCGCTGGAACCCTACCCGCGAGCAAAGATTCGAAAAGAAAAATTGTAGCCATCAGCTACACTGTGGCGGATGCCTAGGGCTCCGCGAAAGAACCGCGAAAGAACATGCGAAAAAGAAAAATGGTAACCGCAAAAGATCTGAAAAAAAAAACTCGCGCCGCGCGCGCGGCGCGACG
>BCLG01005237.1:0-10063 GCA_001602295.1 Zoysia matrella | reverse complement strand
CCCCCCCCCCCCCCCCCCACAATTTTCATTTTCTATTTGGTTTTTCCCTTTTCCTCTTTCCTTTTTGTCACCTTCCTTTCCATCCATTTTTTTTTATCCTTGTGCTTTGGCTCTTAGGGGTTTCATTTCTAGCCTATTCAACTTGCTTGGGACAAAAAAGCTTTGTTGTTGTGATGCATACTAGTAAGTGCCAAATTAACAAATCCCAAATTCAGAGAAGTTCTTTCGTTTGATTTATACTGTTAAATAGATAACAACAGTATTGTAACTTTTTAGGAAAATAATTAGTTGTGCACACTTGTTTTCTTTAAGATGTGAAACTCTGAAAATAGGAGTGAAGCATATGAAGCGTACATCAAAAAGTTATCCGGTGAGTAAATAAAGACCTCTACATCAAAACAAGTGCCAAATGTAAATCTTATAAACACATAAGTGAGATAAACAGTGATTAGTACACAGAAAATGGAATACCATCCTACCATGAAACATAATCACAAAAGACAAAAGAAAACAAATACATGCCCTCCTTTATTCTAAAATTGACATCATTCAACCAACTCATAGCATGTGTACTGTGCATTAGTTATTGTAGAACATGTTAGGAACATGAGTATAGAAGTTAGAAAAAAGGACTGCAAGAATATGATGGAGGGTTCTAGCAGCCAAAAGGAAATCACTCGCTTGTATGCTGAGGTACCTTAATAGGCCCGAGCATGCCACACAAGAACCCAAGCAGACCTCTTGTTGTTAAAGCCATCCAATAGCTTGAGCTGAGTCCAAAGAGAGAATTGAAGACAATTCTGAAAGAGATAAGAAGACATAAACAAACTTTAAATGTCTGTATCAGTACAAAGACAGAGCCAAACCGAAGTCAATATATGAGAGCAGTTACTATGCTTTATAGAAGGAAGGAACTTACACAGCAATAAGTGTGATTACAATGACGGGCTTTCTCCCATACTTATCAGCCACGATTCCCCATATTATAGAGGAGAGTGCTCTTCCCAACATGTACGAAGCACCTTCATTAATAGCAGAAAACCAGAAACATCATAAGTGTGCCACGATAGAAAAAAAAAAAACTAAGGCATGCCCCTGTGACCTCACCACTCCACTCATGTTGTTTGGGCAGATCAATACTGGACAGGTACTATCAGTAGAAAACTCACCAACAAAACCAGCATAGAATCCAATATCTTCTTCATCTTTAGCAATATGCAGGTCCCTTATCTGAAAACAAAATGCTACTGTGTTCATGAACGGAATGAAGTTATGAAAATGTGTGGCAATTCATTCATCCCAAAAGGCAATATGAAATAAAAGATCATTGTCCTAGATTCTGAAAAACTGATCCACTATTTGAATTAAACACCTTATGACCCATAATAGTGGGCCCATTTAGTTCCAAAAATGAAAATTGAGCCGCCCTACAACACTGCAGCAGTCCAACAACACATAACGATCATGTATAAACAAAACCACTGCATATTTTAAGAAGGAAGTATAAGTATAATTGCTCACCATAAAGTACAGGAAGGGAAACAAAGACTGTATCGGCAAAGCTGCAAGTAGAAAAATAAATAAAATCATTTGGATTAATCATGTTAAGACAATAGGTAAGAAGATAACAAGTCCTGATATATGTGTTTAACAATAACAAATGAGAACAGAAACAGATAGCAACACATCCTTCCAAGCACATTTTGCCTTATGGAAAGTGATATTATACCCAGGAAACACTGTTGTGAGCTTTATGACCATTAGATTTGGTGAAAACCTCAAATGCATGAATGTTTTGGTGATTGAGTGATAACCATGAAGGCACAGCAAAATTTGGAAATCTTGTGCAAATGACAACTCATAATTCACAGTTTCGTAAGGAATCAACAATTCAAATAGTTGGTGGCGACGAATAAGCTTGCAAATATACAAGTACTGACAAGGCCAAAAAAGCAGAAATGCGATAACCATATACAATTTTGCATGGCAACGATATTTATGTGTTGAATGCTGCCTGAACACTATTAAGTATACTATTCTGATCAGTGATCACAGAACAACAAAATTGTGCCTAACAATAATATTGTGACATTTGGATGAAAGGAAAATATAAAGATAAGGTTCAACCAAAAGCAACAGTCGAGCAATGATGATACTACCTCCGTTCTAAAATATAAGCATTTCTAGGTTTGGATAAGGTCAAAATCTTTTAATTTCTATCAATAATATTTAAAAAATTACATAATTTTTAATATAAAAATATAATTTTTATGAAAATTTATTTAATGATGAATCCAAAAAATATTATTTTTATATGATAAAACATTATTAATTATATATTATTAGTGGTCAAAGTGATAAAAGTTTGACTTTGACTAAACCTAGAAATGCTTATATTTTGAAACGGAGGGAGTAGTATCTAATACTAATAGACTAACGGAGGCAAGTATCCATCGTGCTGCCACATTGGACAGGGAGAAGTCGAAGTGTTTAAAGCCAAATTTGCATGTGCCTGGGCCTGACGAAGCGGAGACGCAATAAGGGCCTGTTTGTTTGGACTTTTGCTTTTGTGCTTTTAGAAAAGTTGGCTGGTGGCTAGTTGAAAAAGCCGGCTGATGGAATGTTAGCTTTTGTAATATATTTTTAGCTTCTTAGCACACCAAAAGCCAGAAAAGCAGCCCAGAACGTGCTTTTCAGCTTTTAGTTCATTTCATCAGAAGCTTTTTTTTCAGCTTTTCAAAAGCAAACTTTTCAGGCCTCATTTGTTTCAGCTTCCGACTTTTCAGCTTTTTCAACTGGAAAAGCCAGCTGAGAAGCTGAAACAAACAGGGCCTAAGACATGCTATGCCATTGGACATGACGAAGTTGAAGTGCAGAATGCCAAGTTTGCAAGAAAACGGCACCACGAAAGCAGCAGCAGGGCCGAGTAAATGCCGAAACGCCACATGACAAAAAAGAAGATAAAAAATATGTTACTACGTATCTTATCATGCCTGTACTCATACGTAGCAAAGGCGGCGACACCCATACCGCCAAAAAGAAGAAAAATATTGCGTTCTCAAAAAGCAATAGTCAAGCAAAAATACCAAAAATACTCTAGAATAGAGATACTACCTCCGTCCCTAAATATAAGAATTTTTGGATTTAAACAAAGTTAAACTTTTTAACTTTGACCGTTAATAATATAAAATTAATAATGTTTTATTATATATAGATCATGTTACTAGATTTTTCATAAAGCATATTTTTATAATATGTAATTTTTTATATTAAAAATTATTTAGATTTATAGATATTATTAGTCAAAATTGACGGTGTTTGACTTTCACCAAACTTAGAAATGCTAACATTTAGAGACGGAGAGAGTACAATACGACTTTTTGTAGCGTTGATTCCTAACGGCGGGCATCTGTATTCTTTTAAGGCAAGCAATCCAAAACCAAAAGAAGAGAAAGCATGAAGGTGAAAGCAAGGCACGCACAGGACATGAGCTGATGAAATGTACGGGGAGGGGGCGAACGGAGGGGGACGAGTCGATCGAGCACGCACTGGAGCAGACGGTGACGAGCCAGATACGGAAGAGGTCCGCGAACGGGAACACGCCCTCCCGCTCCTCGTTCCGCCGGTCCACCCGGCACCCGGGGCACCCCGGGTGGTACCGCGTCGTCTTCACCAGCAGCGGCGCATCCGCGGCGTCCCCCATCGCGCTCGGATCGGATCCTATCAATCCCGGTGACCTTCGCGACGGCGGAAGGCGGGAGGCGAAGCGCGAGTCGGTGGACGAAGCCAAGTAGCCAACCCGCGGTCCACGCACGGTTTGTCTGAGCTTTTCGGCTGCTTTCAGTTTAAAAAAGCTAAAATATGAAAAGCTAAAAAAATAAGATTATAAAAAACTGGTTTTAATAACGTTGAAAAACTAGTTTTTTTAAAAATAAATTAAAAACTGACAAACTCGTCCAAAGATTTTTTTAATGTGCAAAGAAGTCAAATATATATTAAAAAAACAAACAATCGCTACTTATATCAGCTAACTTTTCAATTTAGCTAACAGCCAACTTTTTTTTAAAGCTTAAAAACTCCACACAAAAAGACTCTTCGTAGCATAATTGGTCGGGCTACGAATTCGTTGGTCGCAGAAACGGATCCGCCCGCGTTGGTCGCCGCTGATTATAATTGGCCATTTCGCTGCAATTAAAAAATAAAATGGGTGACGACAATTGAGTGTGGCTGCGCGGAGTCGGAGACTTGCTTGCGGCGGTAGCACGCTCGCCGTCGCTGCCGCGTGAGAAAGCGACGGACGCTGTAGAGGAGCGTGGTACTGGGGACGAAGACAACGGACATGATCCGGAAAAGACAATTTCTTTTTTGGTATAATAAGGAAACGGAAAGATAACCGGTAATATGAAAACAAACAGAATTATTTGGATAATAATTAAAAATTAATAGTTTAAATCAGAGAGAGAACTCTCATCCAAGTGTCAGATACAATCACATACTTCTGTCGAAAAAGAAGTGTAATCACGTGCATATACATAATCAAACATACTATATCACATAGTCGACATATAAACTCAATTTTTGAGTCACAAAAAGAACTCAATTTTTGTAGTTTCATAAGTACGACATGTCATCACACATCTTGAAGTCTTAGACAGCACAAAATATATAATGTAGTCTTAGAACTCAAGAGCAAAGCTAGATATTAGTGACTAAAATATGTTATTCGCATATATGATAGGTAAAATGTTCACCTCGTTTTGTTTCCATTCCCGACTTGTTCGAGTTCATTTCATTTCCATACCATTGAATCTTCGACCAAATAATCGGGATGTTAAATAATTTTCTTTGGGCTAGTTAGATATATGCTATTATAATTTTTCAAGTTTAAAAATATAGCTTCGCTGTGTCATATACATGGGAGCTACTTTTTTACCTTAAAAAGTATACTTTAGAGAATCACTTTATAAAATCAATAAAAGCTACTTTTCATCAGCTCAACCAACCCAGTAATTTGATTTTAGTGCGTCCGTTCCGATTTACACGAGCCCACGAGGCAATGCCAGCACTCCTTAACACGAGGTCCAAGAGACAAGAGGCAAGGCCAATACTCCTTCAACGACGTCTCCGGTAGTATATGGGCATATGGCGCAACGGTGCATCGACGAAACCGTTCCCCTGAGAAAAGAAAGCCTCACTGCCACCGTTGTGCGGGGGAGAAGTTTGCCAGCCTCCTTGCAAAAATACGGTCGGCCAGCGGTAACCGTTCACGTTGGCCGGATTGACGGATCAAAATGACCCCGCAAGGTCACAAAATCCGCTTTACCGTCCCCCACTCCTCTCCCTCCTCTTCAAACCTGTCACGATCTGTTTGGTATTTTTTCTTTCCAAAATGTTTGAATTTGAAGCGGTTGTAGAATGTGGTTGCACAAACAACCACGTTTTGTTTGGGTCTCCTTGGAAGCATTGCAGCACAGGACGGTTTGATTGATTGATGCGTGCATCTGTGAAACATGCTCAAATCTATTTAGCAGTGCACGGTTTGCAGGCAGCTCGTTTCGTTATTCATATATATGATGCGGTGGACGGTATACCACTAGTTGATTCACTTGTAGTATGAATTATGATGAATCGTATCTAAAGCCAGTGTGGTGCAGCTGGTTAGAGACGTTTTTTTTAGGGCAGCGCTTTCATTATGATCAAATTGAACCATCAAATGTTTTTCTCTCGGTGTATTGATAGTTTTGAGTTGTTTTCAGTTCCTTCGCTATATGGAACCAATACAATACACTAGTCGACGTTTACTTAAAAAGGAGGTCACTCCCTTTGTCCACGTAAAAATTATGACATTCTGGATTTTGCTTGGACATTAAGAAAACTGTAAAAAAAATACTATTAGTAAGTGAGAATGATTTTTATATGGATAGATTTTGAATCACGGAATAACAACCCTCTACAATACTCCAAAAGTAATTGAGATGTGGAAATTTTTTTATATCAACATGGAGTTAGGGCAGATGTGGACAAAAACATGATCAGCTAGTCAAAAGCAACCGATCCAAATGGGGTCAAGAGATCTAGCATGAATAGTAAGGGTCACCACGGTGAGACAAGAAGTTGTTGAGGGTGTTGGAGTGAAGCGAAATGCTCCAATCATCTAAAAAATGAATTTTTCAAAGAGTATAAGTGACAATTTTTAAATTGAAGACAAAAAAGCCATCAGGATGGTGCTGTGAGAAAGTTTAAAATGCATTTAATTATCGTTGCTTTTTTTTTTTAACCTCCCGACATCTGTTCATGATTTGTGCGCTCGTTCGCGCGCGCGAGCATACACTTTCGCAAACTAGAGAGTAGAGATCCATTCCAAACACAAGAGCCCAAAACCGCAAATCTTGCCTAACAGCATCGGCAAAGCCCAATCCAGTCTGCCTTCCTTGTTTCCTCGGGAAGGCCGAACGCAGGACGGCGGCCTAGTCATGGGCTGGGCGGCCTTCCATTCCTCGTTTTCGAAAGCAAAGCCCTTCTCGGTGTCCGAGTGTCCAACTCGCCGCTAAACCCTCGGCATCTGCTTCGCCTCATCCACACCACACTCCTCGGCCGCGCTAAACCTCAGCCCTTCCTTGCCCCATTCCTCCCTCCTTCCACTTCCACCACCGGGCAGCGGCAAACCCCGGGCCCCGGTCATCCCAAGCAACACGCGGGGCTCGCCCCCGCGGATGGCGCCCCTCCTCCGGCGGCCTCCTCCCCCGCCCCACCTCCGCGTCCTCCTCCGCCGCCTCCTCTCCACCGCCGTCGCCCCCTCGCTTATGCTCCCCATGCGCTCCCTCTGCCCCGCGGCCGCCTCCCCGCGGTTCCTCTTCGGACCCAGGTACCTCCCTCCATTCCAACCAACTACTGAGCCTTTCGCTAGGCCTCCCTTGTTGGAGCTCGCCGAGTGATGTTTTGGTGGTGTTTTTTTTCGCCAGCTCTAGGGTTGTGGGCGGGGCGACCCAGCGGCCGAATGTGGTCGCAGTGCGGGCGTTCATGGCCACGACGGCGGCTTCCGAGGCGATGCAGGGTAAGCGGGTGGATGGGGAGTACACTGCCGCTAATGTCCAGGTGATTCTCACTCTGATTGATTTGTGGTTATTCATTGTAGCTATTCCCCTATGTAGTGTAAAACTTATGGTTTTTATGAAGACAAGAGATATCATGCTCTCTCTCAATATCTCTACGTCAGTTTGTTTTATAATGACTTAATGAGAGTTGTTCTTTTGAGATTGATTGTGGTGGAACGCTCACTTGCTCTTTTTTTAGGTCTTAGAAGCATTAGACGGAGTTCGCACTAGACCTGGTATGTACATTGGAAGCACAGGGCCGCGTGGTTTACATCATTTGGTAAATGGGAATGAGAGATTACACTTATGTTCCTCCATGTTTATGGTTTATATTTTTGTGTCTCATTGACCACTTTTTTGGTTGTGGTGCAGGTCTATGAAATTTTGGATAATGCTGTGGATGAAGCGCAAGCTGGATACGCATCAAAGATTAATGTGGTCCTTCATGATGATAATTCGGTCAGCGTAACAGACAATGGCCGTGGGGTATGCAGTTTGTTACCTCTATGATTCTCTATGAAGGAAATAATTATGTTGCTTGCTGTCCTTTCAAATATCCAGCAATCATGCTACTTTTAGTTGTACCATTTTCTTTGTTGATTTTCTGGCAGGCTATTGTACCTGTTTGGATTTAAGTATAAGAAATTTTAGTGAAGCCTTTATACCATATCTGTATGACATGACAAGCAATGAATTACCAATTCTGCTTCGTCTTACCATAATTATTCACCAAGTCATCATTTCAATCGAGTAAGACCACCCACAGTGGCACCGGTCGTCAGATATATGAAGTACTGCTGATACTCTTTCTTTTCTTTCATAGTCACAGCACTTGTGCTTTTTCTTGCTTATTTTGCCTCTGGCACCTGGTGTTTAGTTTTCAGTTGAAGCACCGACTGTGGCATGGTTGCACCCAGTGCTTGAAGATTCCTTCAGGCATTGGCTTCGGGTGACCCTGTGGGTGCTGTAATGAAGAACATTTATACTTGACAAACATATGTTTAAATCCAGCGGTGATAGTATAGGACATGTCAATTAAGGCACTAACTGGGTTACATGCCCCCAATGGACAGTTAGAACGGTTTAATTTGTATTGTACTGCCAGAAGACAAATCTTAGGCTCTTAGCTGTTACGGTTACTGGATATTAGTTGGCGCCTGTATAAGGTTCTAGCTGCTGTTTTGTTCTATGCTTATAGTATCAGAGGTTTTATGTATTTATTCATGTGAGTCTTTTCTCTGGGTAGTCTAATGTGCATTTGAAAAGAGTAACCATCCTTCATCATCTTTTATTTGCTATTCTCCTTGGATTCTCTTCCTTGAGTTCATTTTACTAATTTTATGACTTTAATCTACTCTGCTGCAGATTCCTACTGATATACATCCCCAGACAAAGAAATCTTGTGTTGAGACCGTCTTAACGGTATAGTTAAACATTGTTTTAGTCTTTCTAGATCTTATGGACTCCAAAGTGTTGTTTATTAGACTTTTGCACGCTCTGTATCTGTGTAATCATGCAGTTAATGCACGCTGGTGGCAAATTTGGAGGTTCAAAAAGTGGTTATAGTGTTTCTGGAGGTTTGCATGGTGTTGGCTTATCAGTCGTCAATGCTTTATCAGAGGTAATTTTGATCTCCTATTTCTCTTGAATCTTATGTTCATTATAAAACTATACAATCGATTTGTTGATGAATGATCCGCTTGGTGATAGAAGTGTGTTAGACTTTTGCTGTGAAGTTGGTCGATTCGGTTTCCGTGTCATGGTTTATAAAATCGTAATAGATTTTCCTATGTCAACATTTCATTTTTTACTAGCTTATCTTTGTAGGAAGTCATATTACACTGTACATGCCAATGCTGCTGCATGAGTTGTAGGAAACTAAGGGCCCCTTTGGCAGAGCTCCCAGCTCCTGATTCTTTGGATTCACTCCTGTTTCTCCTGTGAAGTGATTCTGTGGCTGAAAGTGAATTCTCTTTGATTCTCTAAGATAAACTTTTAGAATCAGGACAGAGAATCACTTCACAGAATCAGGAGAAGCTACTTTTTTCAGCTCCCAACCCTTTAGTTCATTTCAGATAATCAATTCACAGAATCAAACAAGAATCACTTCTCCAGAAAAATAGCGTTTGGTAGAGCTCCCCTGATTCTCAGGCAGAATCAGGAGCTGGGAGCTCTGCCAAAGGGGCCCTAAGTGTCAATTTCATTGCTAATATGTCTTAGAGTTATTACCATGAATGTTTTGCGCAACAGATACATATAGTTGACTGTCCTGATATTACTGTCACAGAAACTAGAAGTTACTGTTTGGCGTGATGGAAAGGAGCAACGGCAAAGCTATTCCCGTGGGAAACCAATGACAGCACTAAGTACTGTCACAATGACTGATGAATCAAGTCCTCGTCAAGGAACTCGCATAAGATTTTGGCCTGATAAAGATAGTAAGTTTATATTCTTAAAAAGGTTCTCTGACCTAGTGATGTTTCCCTGATACGTAGTATTTTATTAATGTAGTTTTTACCACCACGATCAACTTTGACTTTAATACAATCTCTAGTCGTATCCGGGAACTTGCATTTCTGAATCCAGAGGTATGATCATTGTTGACCTAAATGATTTACATTGTTTTATTCCATGGTAGCCTGATTATCAATTCAATTGTTTTATCGTATCAGTTGACAATAACATTGACAAAGGAAGAAGGGCACACAGAGGTTCAACACAATGAGTACTGTTATGCTGGTGGCCTTGTAGAGTATGTTAAATGGTTGAATACTGACAAGGTTTGCTCTATAAATCTAAGCATCCACTAGGCATATGAGTTTCTCCTACAGTTCTAAATTCTCTTTTATGCTGGCCTTATGAAAATTTTAAAATATTAAGATCTGATCATCCTAAAATTAACTTCATAATCTATCATTGTGCTGACACAAATTCAAATGGTTCATTTGGAGTAACAGCAGTTGAATTAT
>BCLG01005236.1:0-17985 GCA_001602295.1 Zoysia matrella | reverse complement strand
CCCGGCGGGCGGCGGCGAGGGCGGCGGCAGCTTCTCGGCCTTGATGGCGAGGCGCATGCCGCCGTAGCAGTACCCGAAGCTGCAGATGAAGTAGTAGGTCTTGGTCTCGTTGAGCTCGAACGCGAAGCTGCGGCCCTTGCTGTAGTTGTAGATGGCGTTGGAGGCGTCGCACTTGTTGTACCCGGTCTCGTCCACCTGCACCACGTCCGCCTGACCCGCGGTGTAGTAGAACACTGCCAGATGGCCGAGCAAATTAGCACCGTGGACTACAACGAGCGAATAGCCGAAGACGAACCTCTTCTCATTGATTCAGATCTGGGAACGCTGAAGACGCGAACGAAGAAAGAAGAGGTGGCAGGGGCAGGCAGTAGAGGGTGCGTGCACGTACCGAGCCAGTCGCCCTTGTAGAAGGGGCGGTGCTCCTCGATCCAGTCGGAGTAGTTGACGTTGGGCTTCCAGTTGATGGTGATCTTGTTCGCCGTCGTTGTCGCCGGCAGCTCCGCCAGGCACGTCGCCACCGCCAGCAGCAGCGCCGCCGCCACCCTGCTCCGGCCCATCACTCTCGTTCCTCTGGTGCCCTCCCTTCTGCAAGCGTAAAGCAGCAATGGCTATCGGGGGATCGGGCTGGACGGACGAAGAGGAGAGGGAGTGAGGGAGCAGGCCCAAAAGGTGGCGGTGTTCGCGTGGCTCTCCTGTCTCTTGAACAAATCCCAGGATTCCCAGCTGAGGAGTTCAGCTTGAGCCGAGAGGAGTTGAGCGGGGATGTGTGGGCCTGTGGGGGCGCCGTGTTTGGCCCAGTTAGAGAGAGGAGAGCGCGGCACATGGGTTCCGTACGGTGGCGTATTGCGCCGGTGCGCGTTGTTTGATGCGGAGGGAAGTTCTGGGCCTTGGCATGGGGTACAAGCGAGAACATTATCGACCGAGCGGGCCACTTGATCAGGTCGCGCTTGATGCCAAGTCTAGATTATCTAGCCTTTGGGCTTCGTAGACGAACAATGGGCCTAAACAACCTCGCCGCATAATATAAGCCACGATGAGAGTAGCACAGACGAGTTCCCTCGCTGCCAGCCTGCCACGCGCATTGCAACTGGAGTAGAGTTTTAGTAAGATAGTACTACTGTATCATGCAAGTTTATTTTTGTAGTTAATAGTTTGGATAATTTGGTTTTCGAAGTAATTAATTAAGAACTAAAGAAATTACTCCGAGTAACAGTTTAGCATTAGAACCTCAACTGATTGCTGCTTCGCTGCCCCGGCCTGCCCAACCTGATCTTCTTCCGACTGCATGGGTGACCGGTGGGTCAAACAGCGAATTGATTCGGACCGCGGCGGCCTGCCCCTTTGTTTTTTTCTGACTGCCTGCCACCTGATGCCGCTCTGGGCAAAGCTGCGTCGTCCTTCTGACTCCTGGAGCCGCCGATCGCACCAAATATTTTTTGCAGTTTCTAGCCCAGGAGGAGTATCTTCTTTTCTTTTCTGTAGCATGATGAAACGGAAAGAAAGCTGGGAATATGGTATGTTTATTTTAATTTACGGAATAATTGATGGCATGATTGAGCCGCTCTTACGAAGATCTTTTCATCTAAAAACTTCTCCGAGATGCTGTCACTACAAGCCATGATCCGACAGCAGCTGGGCCAGTATTAATACGTAACCTAAATTTGCCAGTTCTAATCAGGCAGGTGGGGGCCTGCTCATTCCGAGGCTACTTTTCTCCCCAGATCTCGTGATTCTCATGTACTACTGCTCGCAGAAATTTGCCAGTCCCAGAAATTGGAATATTAGACAGATGCTAAGTTTCGAGACACACGGTGGTCGCAGTTACGTTGCGAAAACCGTAGACTTCTGATCCCCTCTGAGTTCATCTCAGCCAGGGGCGGATCAGGGGTGCTGCCCCCGCTGCAGCACCCTCTTTTTAAAAATCATGCTTATATTAAATATTAAACTCTGGTAATTTACATATTAAATAGCTCATTTAAATATTAAACAAGAAGATTAGTACCTTTTAAAAATTAAATTTTAACTTCGCCCCTGATCTCAGCAAGTAGTCCAACCCAACAAACCGCGCTGGTTTCAGGGGCAAAGATGCGGAAGCCTTTCCCTTTTCCTCTCCGTCTTTTTCCACACCACATGAGCCCTAGATTGGATGCTCTCGTGCCTTTTACCCAACCAACCAACAGCAATGACGAGCTACTCGTAAAAAAAGAGGCAGGAAAGGAAAAGGCTGCGTCGTGCAAAGCTACTACTCCTACACTAGCGAGTTGCGAGGCCCGATCGAGCTGAGCGAAACCTCGCCGCCTCATCGCTCTGGGGTATCCGGAATAAAATAAAGCCAGCCGGGGCGCAGGGGAGAGTGGGAATGCTTAGTACTACTTTTTTTACCTGGCCATGCTTTGATTTGCGTTGCTTAGTTGTGATGACGAGCCTTTTGGTTGAGTCGTCGCCTTTCTGGGTTTCCACTTCCAATATGTCACGTTAGTGCAGTAGTAGCGGATAGGGGTTACCGCACTAGCGCTCCTAAATCTCCAGTTCAGTTTGGAGCTTGCTGTCACCTTCTTGAAAGAAAATAGCCCTACTGTTGTTGCGCTAGATAGTAGGGCTCGGGAGATTGGATTCGGCGGATGCCATGGACATCCCTCGACTGGACGCGGCACGGCACGCGTCCGACATGCCGGTGGGGCGCCGCCGCGCAGCAACAGCGATGTCACGGCCCCTCTCGGGCCAGGCCCGGCGCGCACCGGATGCGCACTGGCTCCGCGGCGCAGAAGATCACCGAGACCGGATCGTCTCCCAAATTCCCATGACGCCCGAACTGATTTTTTCTAAGATTCCGGTCCGACGAAGAGCGAATCCCTCGCGAGTCACGTGACACCAGCCGCGTCGACGCCCGCCGGTTCGATTCGATTTCGACGCGGGCGTCGGACGGGGTCGCCGCGGCAATCCGCACAGTGGGTTCTGGCAGCTCGTACCTATAAAACTTCGAGTTAAGATCGAACGGCAGCTCAACCTCCAAACGACCTACCAAAGCCGCGGAGACGTTGACCATCGAAGATCGACCTTCGAGAGATCGACCTCTTCGAGATAGACACGGCATTACGACGTATTTACTCCGACGGTCTACTGCTAATCGCCTTGATCGGACAGAACGAGTTTCACCACGATAACACTCCAGCAGAAGCCGCTGCAGTCAATGAACAAGACCCGACGGCACTGTAACTGACACAGCAGTGTCAGATATGCGCTATAGTGCCCGCTGCTGCGTACGACGCGACTCGACGGGCCACGTCCGTGTATGGGCAAAACGAATGATGGCGACGACAGTGAGGGTCTACCTGTCAGCGAGACGGCTGGATCTCGTAGGACCCACCGTCCTGTAACCTCGGACCGCTCTATGTAAAGAGAGTCCGAGGAGCGACAGAGACAACCATCAACAGAAAGAAAACGAGCAGTAGAAAGAGAGCAAACACAACCCGTTTCCAGGGTTCTCGCATCTATTCTCGCGAGCAATCCTACTCATACGTGCTCCGAGCACTCTTGATCCACATCGGATCCTCTCGCGAAGAGAGAATCCGAACCCTGGTACTCTTATCATCGAGATAATTCACTCCCCGGACGTAGGGTATTACACCGCTCGAGATGATTTGAACCAGACAAAAAAAAAACCTTCGTAATCTTTTGTATACTAGTTTTTATCGAATACGAAAACACACTGTACCTACAATCGTATTTTCGTACTGTGCCCAACGACGAGAACACCGCCAAGAAGCATCAGCGTTCGCGTCGAAATGCCCCTCGGACGAACCTCGTCTTTAATTAAATTACCATAACGTCGCTGTTAGCCACGGCCGGTCATTACCGTTCGATAGGCACGTCAGTCACGTGGTCAGAGTCGGGAGGAGGTTACGCCGACGGCGCCGGCGACAACAACGCCGGTCGAAACAGTGCGAAAGGCTTTCACAACCGATGCCGTACCACCGAGACACAGTGCACAGGCGGCCTTTATGAGCAGTAGCAGCTTCAGAGGCGTATGCTCGAGGACAAGACCACGATCCACGCAACAGCACCGGAGGTCCGGAGCCGAGCGCCCATCCCACGGTTCGCAGGAACGAACCCCAGGCTAGCGACCAGATCTGGTGTCCACCAGCTCTAAAAAACAAACGAGCTGGTTGCTTTCGCAGCAAGGGTGCTTGCCACTGCCAGGCCAGTACACGCGGATGTCCCGCGTCGCGCACGCACGGACTCCAAACGGTACTACGCGCTGCCGGCGGGGGACGGGACCGGTCGACGAGCGAGCGAGCGAAGCTGAGATAAGCGGATTTTCGGCTTACTTTTTTAACCTGTTCGTTATATTTATCACTGTCGGATCGATAAATAAATAGATAAAATTAATTATTTTTTTAAAAAATAAATTTTATTTATAATACCATATATCGTTCACTCTGTTAGCAGCCCACATTGCCTGCTCCCTGTTCCTCGTTATAACTTTTACCGCGAAGCGAGGCTCTCGTGGCGCGGCGGCCAAGCCGCGGACATCAATGCGCGGGCGGGCGACCGAGAAGGTGAGGGCGAGCGCTCTGCTGGATACCTCTGCCGTCGCCTCGTCGACCAGACACTGGGCGGGCACAGCTGCGCTGCTGCGACTCTCCTTCGTGCAGCGCAGCCGCGCAGGCGCGAAGCTCGCCGGGGATGGGTTTTTCGTTCTCGTGCGCTGCGTATCGTGCTACAGTTCTACTGCTGGTACCGCTGACTGTTTAACGTGTTTGTACCGGGTCCACTGGCGATGCGATTTGGAATGTATTCTGACGAGAGGATGAGATTTGTGAGGTGTCTCCGGTCTCCCCTTTGACGAGTTCAAAACAGGACTTTCGTAGACGGGACAATAAACAAGTCGTCCGGTAAAGTTAAGTGAAGTTAAACTGCACCGGCCGGCCGGAATTAACTTCGGCGCGGAGGCAGGGCGATCTCTCAATCTCTCTCTAGACCAGCGTACTGACCATCAATCGAATCTGGAGTATTAGGAATCTAACGTCTCAAGAGAACGAACGTACATCTCGCTTGAATCAATGGCGGACCCGTGGTCCTGCTGTTGAATCGAACCGTGCCAATGCGTTTGACAGCCTAACCGTCCGGAAATGCGCCAGCAAGCATCGACGGACGGGCTGCCTCTTGCACAGACAAAAGTTGCGGGCATGTAGTACTCCTCCGCGCCAAAGGTTGTCTTCCACGTTTGGAGCAACCGGACTTCTGCGGCTTGCCCCTTTCGCTTGGCTTGGCAGTAAATCAGAGGTCGTTTGGATCTATTTATTTTGTAAAAATTAAAATTTACATAATACATTTAGCTTGAAATTAGATATTCACAACTTTTTCGAGCTCAAAAATAAACCTATTTCAAATTCATAGAGGGAGAGATAGAAATAAATTCTATATATCATTATGCTACAATTTTATTTCTCAACTTATAGCACATTTTTTAACTCAATTCTCTAAAATATAAATACATCATACAAATATGTTCTTTGTATGTCTAACAATAAATATACAAATATATTCCATATACAACTATATTAGCTTAATTAATTTATGTTTAAATTGTAAATCTCAAAATAAATTCAATTTCTAGGATCCAAACGTGCTCTCAGAGAAATTGAATACTCCGTAGTTTTCATTTCAAAATTTAATTTTTACATATGTATCGGTTTTTGTAAAAAAGGCTAAATCGGTAGCGGTCGATTTTCAGACTTCAAATGGTAAATGAAACCTTGATAGTAACTTATCATAAAATCCTATAACTTGAATAACCTGGTCGTATTTTTTTTGTTTACTTGAAAACTTGGTCCCATGATTTCATAACTTTAACTACGGATGAGCCAGGTTCACAAGAACAATCCAAAACAGATCGATTTTTATGGTTTTCGATCAAATTGATCCGATCTAATTTAGACAGAAAGCCATTTTTTGGTTTATAAATTAAAAAAATGAAAAACAAAAAACCACTCAAACCGATCGAAACCAATAAAAATCTGATCAAATTGATTTAGATTCAAAATTTTAAAAATTCAAAACCAAAAAAAGGTCAGTAAACAAAAAAAAATTCATTTCGAAAATTGATTTTAAATTAGCAGTGATTTCTACTATTTTTGACTAGTTTTTATAATTTGTGTGAAAACTGGTCAGATCCTTTAAACAACCCTGCGGACGAGTAACAGAGTTACTGGAAACCTGAACTGGTGTTGAACTGAACTTCGCTTCTGCATGTGCCCACGCTCTAACCATCCAGCAGGGCTCATCGATCTACTCCTACCAGCGAGCACAGACGTTAATGCATCTCGCTCGCGTCGCTCTCTTCTCTTTACTTCTTCTCTGAGCGGGTCTCAGATGAACCTACGAACGCGAGTGACGTCCCGTGGCCTCGAAGCATAGCATACTTGTCGACTGCTGGGGACCGCGCGCCATCAGTGCGACGCAACCAACGGCGCCACGCCGCCATGCGCTCCCGGGATCCAGCGGTTCCGGGATCGAGACCTTGGATCGCCATGGCGTACGTGACTCGCCTTGTTCCGAGGCCAGAAGCGTGTGCGGGAGTGGAACGGTCCGTTGATTCCCTTCCTCCCTCCCTGCTCTGCTCGCGGAATCCGAGGTCCACACCCGGCGCACGGTCGTCAACGGACGGTCCAGATAAATATCAGGGATCATCTTTTTTAGGGAAATATCGGATATTATCTTGTTTGGAAACTAATCAGAGATTATCTGTTACTGGTATTAGTAGAACTACAATACACGGAGGTTTGATTAGTGGTCGCTCTTGTCGTAGTACTTTATGACTGCGATGTTTATGGAAGACACGCTGTCATCAGCCGCCCCTCGTGATTTGGCGCGGGCCCACATGGCAGACCCAGGTATCGGGATTCGTTGCCGATGCCCATGCCGAGCCCGTACTTTTTTTGTGGACCCGAAAAGCCTCACTCTCAGGCAGAAGAGCCGGTAATTTGTCGATTTTCTTCCCCATCATTATTCTTCACGCAAAAAAGCATGAATCGGCATGCTACCGTTGCGCATGCTAGTAACGAATGAAGGAAACAGAGCCGGGAACGGCAGCTAGCATTTGAGCATGTGATCATGTCAGATGCAAGTATAAAATTTTATACTACAGCTATTTTTCTACTTCTAGGTGAAGAAGATACGGAGTGCTCGTACGAAGTACTACTACTCCGTTGCAGCGTTGGCATGTGAGCTGAGGAAAATATAAAGTATCACGAGGAAGGAGTAAAGATGTCTGGATTTGTAAGATTTGGGAAGGAAGTTTGGTACTGTCCTCATGGAGCAACCCACATAGTTTTTTATAATTACAACTTGTATCTTTCTCTCTCCCCCGCCAGCAAGCAAAGGGCAGCTGGAATGGACAGATTCTCTCCCGCAGGGGTCACGATCCCCCAAGCTCTTTCCATGCCACCCAAAGAACAAAACAGAATAATCATCACAGGGAAAAATCATATACAGTTGCCTACCTCAGGTTTGGGTAACTAAACTGTGAAAATCGATGGGACCAGTTTGATAAAAATTACAAAAATCATAAAAGTTAATTGAAAACAACTTCAAATTTAAAAAAATTAAAAATCAAATAAAATTTGATCAAACACTACAGTTAACTAGATGATTTTTTGTTTATTGAGCGGTTTAACTAATTTATCGATTGAGTTCATTATTATTTAAAATTTTAAAATTTTTACACTCCAGTTTATCCCCTCAAAGTTACCACTTTATCAATCTGTTTTTAAATGTTTTCAATATTTCAAATTTTTATATATTTTTTAAAAAAATTAAATTTTCTTTTAAAACTTTCCAACCGATGAAACTATACAAATTTCATCGAAAATCATAAAAACCGTCTAGTTTTCAATAAACATGTGTCCTGCCTCTGTGCCTTGTTTCAATAATGAAAACGACCCGTGATTATTACAACTGATAAATTTGTGTGCCTGGGGTTTTCCCGGAAAAATTCCGATGGAGACAGCAGCAGGTGGGGAGGGAAAACAAGTGTTACCAGATTATTGTATTCTGTATTTTCTCTGATGAGAGAGAGGATGTGGTAGAAAGAGAGGGGACAGAGATGGGAAGGCGGATGAAATGAAAGTGGGTGAGAGGGCTGAGGAAGGATCAGCAGGAGGAGAGAGAATAAAAAGACCACATGTCAACAAATCTGCCTGTCCTTGCACGTAGTTAGAAGAGGTCGTTCCATTCCCTTCCCCAGAGGAGAGAGAAACACCACACCCCACAGGAGACTGAGGTGCTTGTAGAGATAGAGAGAGAGAGAGAGAGCATAACCAAACAACACACATCCAAAACCCGGAAAAGGAGGAAAAAAGGAGAGAGAGAGCCACGCAGTCGTTTGGCCCGACAAAACAAGAACAAGAACCCAGCCAGTACGCACTTCCTCTCTCTCTCTCTCTCTCTCTCATCTTCCCTTCGCCTCCTGGCCCATCAGATCCAGTTCCTTCCCCGACCCCCATCCCGGATCCGCCGCAATTCCTTCCAGTCTCGAGCTTGACTGCTTGCTAGCCGTGAAATTTGCTTCGTTTTCTTTGGGGGAAAAATTCCTGCCGTGGCCGCCCGGCTCGTTGGGGGCTCGGGGGTGGCGTCTCCGCTGGCCTTCTCGGGGACATGGGCGTGCTGGTGCCCGCCAGACCGTTCGTTCGCCGGATGCTGAGGGTCGTCAGGCTCAACCCGCTCCAGCGCAGTGCCAAGAGTCGTTGAGGTGATTTTTTTTTTGTGTCGTGTTTTGTCGAGCTCGGTTGTTGTGAAAAAGACGCAGCTTTTTTCCTCCTTTTTTTGCTTCTTCTTTGATGCGTCCAAGGTTCTGATTTTTTCCCCCTTTCCGTTTTTCGTCGCAATTAGTTCTGCGTGGAATTTCGGTTAGATTGACGGCGTGTAGCTTATAATTGCATCTAGTGCTTAGCAGCTTTTCGGTTCCCACGTTCGGTGATGATGATTGATAGGCCCTTTGATAGAACTGGTTATTGGAGGATTTATCAAGTTCATTGAAATATTGACGGTTGACTTGTCTACTCTCCGTTTTTTTCTCCACAGCCGTCAGACGAGTTGACATCATAACAGTTGTACATGCATTTTCCTTCTCTTCGGGAGAAGAATATTTTAGTTAGAATTGGGTTTTCCATGCTGTATCCTTTGTTCCTGTCTAAGATTTCTTCATTATTATGGATATGGTAGTAAGTCTCGGCGTTGCATTGTGCCTGTTATATGATACATTGTGCATCTCGTTTGCTGGATCTTTTCACACTCCTAACTGTACTGTTTAATGGGCAGGCTGTTTCCCCTGAACTCGTTCAGCTTAGGAATTACTTTTGGCTGCTCATCCAGCTGAGCAGGTTGAGCTATTCATTTGGATCCTAATAGTGGATAGAGGCATTATTCACGGGTATTGCATCGCCATCCTGTTGCTGTTCTGTGTTGTGAAGATCACAAAATCCAGCTGGCTACAATCTAGGGTAATGGGAGTCTCAGCATGATCAACCCATACCTTTTGAATTGGTAATTAGCCAATGGCACTCTAATTCCTATATAGCTTCAGTTAGCAGCTGTAAATCTTGGTATGATATTGTATTGCCAGCTGTTGTACCGTCTCTCACGTAGCTCTCTTACGATCACATGTCAATGCTTAGTATGCAATCCATTTGAGATGACAATTTGTGGCTGGGCATCTTGAAAACATTTTCAAAACTTTTTTGCATTATTTTCTTGATTTATTGATGCTATCAAGAACAACAATTAGTCCATTCTAAAATAAATGACGTTTAAGACAACTTACAGTTTAAATTGCACTATATTTGTTGTCCTAAATGCTGTACATTGAAGAATGTAGGGAGTAATGAACTTCCTGCCCTTAAGGGCTGTGCTCCTTGATATAGGCATCAAAGTTCCATTTCGACATAATGCTTGGAACAGAAATGTGCAAGCTGCCAAAACATTGTTGAAGCATCCATATGACTAATAGTTTCCCCTTTTTTGCACATGCTCTCAATCCTAATATTTAAATTTTCTAGAAACAATAATTTATCTTTTAAGCTGCCAATTCTGTTGACTATTTCTTTCTTTAACCACTAATTACATGCTGTCCTTTTCATTATTTGTGGTTGAGATTGCAAAAGTTGTACCATGACTTACAATTCAATGGTATTTCACTGGTCTGTTGAACAGATTGTAACAAGAATGGGGGCAAAAGTATAGGGTGAAATCTATATGCCTAGATATTATGGTACGGGAGATCTCAACATCAAAGCAAATGATAGGTGGAACATACTATGAGGACAAAACATCAAATAGCCAGTTGTGCAACGGATTTATGACAAAATTAACAAATGGTTATTCTGATTTTGACAAAGAAATGCTCAAAGACACTATGCTTGAACATGAAGCTATATTCAGACAACAGGTTAGTGCACATAAAATTAATAAACATCTTAATGCATAACACCTCACATAAATCTAGCATCAGTGAAACATTTTTTTCCTCCTTATCAAATTTTTTTTATCTTTTCTTTAGAATTAATGTTTTTTATCTGTTAAGCCTCACAATGCACTCACCGTCCAGGTCTTTGAACTGCACCGGGTCTACCAACTACAGAGAGATATGATGAAACAATATCAAAGCAAAGAGGCGTATGCATACCCAATGCTAATGGATACATCACAGACAAATTCACCATCTCAAATGCCACAAAATGATGGAAAGATGACGTGGCAGATGCCGGTACCTCCCTCATCCACAATATACAGAAAAGATGATACAAACCAAACCTCCATGAAGTTCCTTCGAGAAGGAAGCGTGCAGTCGTCTCCAAATGGATTTCCATCAAGTGATGTAGCTCCAAAAAGCAAACAACACACTTTTGACCTACAACTTCCTGCAGATCATTATGTTGATGATGACAATGTGCCAGAGAATAACCCCATTGATTTCCTTGGCTTGACATCAGATACAAAACAACAAAATGGTGCTGATCTTACATTAGTTAATGCAGAATACTTGGGGAGGTTGAGTGACAACAGTTCAACCTCAGGTTTGTGGGCAACAAATAATCTGGGAGGCCAGCAAGTTGCTGATCTTAATGAGCCAATTACTGGTATTGATATGGGTAGAGTGAATGGATCAGTATCGAGAGGCCTTTCACATACCTTGGAGAATCGGTGGCATCAATTAATAGTGAGATCAGACACGACTAACTTCAATTTCAATAAAGAGTACACCAAAGACATACACTCCGATAAAGGGGCGAGCTCAAATTTTTTTGATGCAAGTGGGAAAATTAGACAAGATGAGAAGCCATTGATCAATAAAGGTAACAATAAGACTCACTTGCTATGGCTTCTTTTATTTATACATATTTTGGTGGCCACAAAGTTCTTTGTGGGACTGCTATATCACACAAGTCACACCCTGATCACAGGTCCACAAATAATTAAGCCAGATCACAGTATTTGTTTACTGGAGTTGTCATAATGTTCACCATGTTATACTTATATGGTAATAGTTGACTTAGTCTTGCTAATAATTCTTTTGTCCATTGTTTCAATCCTTCAGGTAAACAGGTCAGTGGTATAAATTTCTTAGCACCCAGATACAATGAAACTGATCCGCAGAAATACTTCAAAGTTTCTGATGGGAGGGCTGTCAACAATAATCAATTTGTTTATCACAGTCAGAGTAGTTCAGGTGGGTGGTTTGCACGGAACTCTCTGGAATCCTATGCAGCTAATAACTTCGCTAGATTTGACCATCCACATCATACAAGTATGGGCACCCTAGCTGCTCCCATCTCCATTCCTCCCGTAGACTATCCTTCTGTTACTGCCGCGATGGACATAGTAGACCCAAGGAGCAGTGTTATCGGTAACACTGCTTTCATTCCAAGATTCAATGGATCATCAGCTGTTAATTCGTACACCAGTTTTAGTGCTGTAACACAGAGCATTGGAAGTTCGACTCCAAAGCTGAAATATGCCAACAATTCAGATAGACACTATCCTGGTTTTCCACTTGATTCGTTTTCTGCATGTCCTTTACGGCATCAAGTAGCAATTTCTAATGACATGGAGCACAAGAGCACCCAGAGGTTTGAACATTCAGCTCAACAGTCCCATGGCAAGGGCATTAAAAGCTTTAATTTGAATGAAACACTGTCAGATGATCAAGAAGATGGTCTTGTCGAACAAGATGTGAGATGCATTGGCAGTTTACAGCATGACAAAAATGATACCTTATTTGGAATCTCTTGGCTCAAAAACAAAGCTACTTATGCTGACCCAACAGGTTTGGAGAAGTCAACTAAGGTATTTGGTCATCCATTTGGATTTGAAATGGAGCCGAAAAATAATGAATACAGGAACGAGGCAGCCCTGACTATTAGAAATTTGTCAGATTCTGCTTCAACATCCCTACAGTGTGGAATCAAGAAGGATGGTTCTTCTGAAGACATTGCTGCCAGAAATCAGCTTATTTGTAACAAGACACATGAGCATCTACCTCTTCCATGCCAAAAGCATGTGCCTAAAGATGGACAAGCTGCTGAAGCAGTCATCAAGAAAAATCCCACCTCGATCCGGAATTTCATTGATCTGAACGATGATGTACCAAATGAAGATAATTCAGAGGAATCAGTTGTGTCTCATGAATGTCAGGTGGCCTCATTGCAGAACAACCAATCTAAACGCGCATTTGTGATTGACTTAGAGGTGCCAGCTTGTGAAGAAGGTTCTGCATGGGCAATTCATCAAGAATGCACACGCCCTGTCGCATGTGATACACACCTGGAACTTGATGAGTCATCTGTTACGTCTGCGATAGCTGCAGCTGAGAGCATTATTGCATTGTCAATGGATGTGCCAGCAACTGTAGAGGAACCTGATGATATGTTGCAGTGGTTTGCAGGTCTCACTGTATCAAACTTTGATGACCGAACTGGGCAAGTGGAAACATGCATCAATGATTCCAGTGATGACGAGTTGGATTCTTTTGAATTGTTGACACTGCAGCTGGAAGAGACCAAG
This sequence comes from Zoysia matrella, assembly GCA_001602295.1. Lineage (NCBI taxonomy): Eukaryota > Viridiplantae > Streptophyta > Magnoliopsida > Poales > Poaceae > Zoysia > Zoysia matrella. The sequence continues at coordinate 4,923 of BCLG01005236.1, read as the reverse complement.
ATTGATGAGTACTGGAGCAGGCCAGTGGCACCTCCAATCTCAACCGATGAACAAACAGTTTCGACCGCCCACCTACTCACCAAGCCTAGAAGAGGTCAGCAAAGGAGGAGGCGACAGAAGCGGGACTTCCAGAAAGATATTTTGCCTGGTCTGTCATCGCTTTCCCGTCCAGAAATCATAGAGGATGTCCAGTTACTTGAGGGGTTAGTAGTGGCATCCGGTGGATCCTGGGAATCAAGTTTAACCAGGCGAGGTCGCTATGGTGGGCGGACAAGGGGTCGGAAACCTCTAAAAAATGTAACTGTAGCTGTAGAGGAGGATGTACAGGTAGTTGCACCATTAAAACCACCTGGTACTGGAGACTTAGAAGCAGATGATAAAGGTATGTTTGGTTGGGGACGAACGACACGGCGGTGTCGAAGAACGAGATGTCCGTCAGGTAATAACATTGCCTTTGCATCTTAAGGAACTTGTCAGGAAGCATTGGATTCGCTCTGGTGGTGGATGGTTCCCCTTTGTTGTAGAGATTCTGATGGACTGGTATAAGGTTACAGTCAGGAGTACATACTTCGTCGGCCTATTTGGCCTCTCCGACTTGTCATGCTTTTGGGTCAAAAATATGGGTGTACCTTTCGTATAATAAAATTCGTAAATTAGCTGATAAGACATTTCTGCAACAGCATTGTATTAAGCTGTACCAGGTTTATGAAGTCCGGTATAGTTCATTATGTGAAACTGCAATTCCTGTATGACACCTTGATCTCTTAAGAATAGCTCATCACATTAGCAAGGATGGTATGATGAATGAAGTCATAGCCCTTATTCTTTCTGTAGCTTACTATGCTATGCTTAGTTGCGAAGTGTTTAAAAAATCTAAATTCTATTTAATAAAGTCCTCTGCTTAATCATTCGACATCCTTGCAAACTTGGTCTACGGAATAGTAATCAGTACATAACTTTCAAGGTCCCTTTTGGAACACTTGAATTTTTCTCATTTCTTATTTTTTTCTATGAAATTTAACTGATTTTTGCAAAATTTTTGTATGATGCCCTATGAAATTTCTGCATTCTAGAGGGAGCTTACTAGGAGTCAAAGTACATCTTTCCACTTTGACGCACGTGATCGTGATAATGTTGGACCAACTGTTCGAGCTAATTCTACTCTGAAGCAGTTGACACTGATCTGAAGGCCCATTTTTGCTGGGCCGAGCCTAGTCTCCAAGCACCGGGGCCCACGATGCAGGGAGATTTCTCATTTCAAAGCCGTCCGGTCTCCGCCTCGTTTCACTCCGCCGGTCAGCACAGGGGGAAGCACAGGGCGCCCTTGTCCATGGCAAGGCGGAGCCTGACGGGCGACGCAATAGCCGGTGCCGTCTCCCGGGTCCGGTTCGCGCCCTCCTCCAACAACCTGCTCGCCTCCTGGGATTCGGTGAGATCTCCCACTGTCTCTCTCTCTCCCCCGCCCTCGTTGTTCCGAGCTCTGTAACCTCGCCATTTCTGATTCGGTCGAGTTTTAGGGAGATGTGTGCAACTTGCGTTTTGTTGATGCTAAATAGTGCCTGGTCCAGCTCATTTTAGCTTCCAAATTGGGCACTCTCAATTCTAGTAGAAAATTTGGGGGAGATTGTCTGAGTGTTTCAGTGGAACTGGGGAGAGTTTTCTGATAGGGTTTTGCGTTGGATTTGTGCTTCAGGGGTTGCGGCTGTACGATGCCGACGCGAGCAAGCTTCAGTTCACAGCGGAGTCGAAGGTGCCCTTTCTCGACTGCTGCTTCGAGGATGAGGCTGCCGGTCTGGCTTGCTGCTCCTATGGATCTGTGCGGAGGTACATGTTAAGACTAAATTGTTACAATTCGTTGCAGGATTGATTGATTGAACTATGGATTCGTGTGCTCTACGTTTCCTGCTCTTGATTTCAACCCTATCGAATTGCAGTAGTTAAATTTGTCGTGTTGCTTCTCCTGCTGGTTCTGTTATCAAGTTCTGCAGTTTAATATGTTCGGCAAAATTCTCAGGTATGACTTCCACTCAGGTGCTCATGACATGGTGGGGCTCCATGAAGATGCAGTAACCTGCATCGAATTCTCCCAGATGACAGGTACTAAGGAACAGTAGGTAACGGATGGTCTTATGTTGTTTAATTCCCTGTATGATTTCTCTTGACCACCAAATAACCTATAGATATGTATAAATGTACTCATTAACTGGACATGAAATGATTATGCGAGCCTTGCCATTTTAGTTTCAATTGGTTTACAATATCTGATCTGTACCATAAAAACTAAGACATTATGTTTGCTTTGAAACTACAGTGTTTTCTCATAATTTATGATCCAATCATTGCGAAATAACATCTTAGTTTATGTAGCGAGTTCAGAAAAGGCATTGCTGCATCATTCTTAAATATTTAATAAAATACTTCAACTTGTATCAAAGCATGTAGTATTTACTATTAATATTATGCCATTTCTCAGGTCAAGTTGTGACCGGCAGCTTTGACAAAAAACTGCAGTTTTGGGACAGAAAAATAGGACGAGTAAACCCTATCGGCACTGTAAGCTTGGAGTCACATGTGTCGTCACTTTCAATATGTGGCATGTATTTATTAGCTGCAGTCGCAAGAAATGTTTATTTTTATGACATAAGGAATCTGTCTGGGCCAGTCAAAGCAAAAGATTGTCCTCTGCAGTATCACATACAATGTATGCAAGCTTCTCCGGAGTGGAATGGTATGACTTCGTACTTTTATTAGGAGTTTTTGTTCTGCTCAGTTTATTCATAGTTCATGATATCGAATTTGTAGGTCCTCATCCAAAGACAGGACTTATTTGCTGGTCTAGTTTCTTTGATTTGCCTTCAAATGCCGCCCAAGCGACAACTGTATAATTGACACCGTTTTTCAATCATAAATGCTTATCATTCATGACTGTTTTTCACTCCATTAGGTTATGTTGCTGGATCTGTGGATGGAATTGTATCAGTGAAGTATTTTAATCGTGGAACAGATTGTGATATTGGGTAAGTGTTTGTAATGTTTTATTCTGCTGATTAGCTTTCAGTCACTGTTTCTCTTCTGTGTCATTTACTATACATATAAACTGCAATCATGAATACATTAAGGAAGGGCAGTGTGTTTTTGGAGAAGGCAATTTTGATGAACATGATGTATATATGGAGTCAATGTTGTAACCGTAGTTTCCCATGGATCTATCATCTCCACTTAACCGTTGGACTGTCCATTTTTCTATGCAAATAAAATTTAATCAATCAATAGATGCTTATGAGCTTATCTACCTTTTTTTTGTTTTACAAATGGATGAACCAGAACTAAATAAGTTATATGGGAATCAATGTAGACACCTTCAAGGTAGAGGGGTCAAGTTCTTGGGGGAAAGCAATAGGTATCAAAATACACATCATTCTTTATAATTCATTGGGACTCATATTTTTGCAGATATGCTTTCCGTTGTCATCCAAATTCCCGAGATGGAAAGTCGGATAGGGTTTCTGTAAATTGCGTTGCAATCCATCCCTGGTATGTTTTGTGTATATAAGTTCCATATTTTTCTCAAGATGGAACTAAGTTCATATGCTTCTGGTCAGCAGCATGAAAACTTTTGTTACTGGAGATGATAAAGGACATGCTATTTCTTGGGATGCTCAATCCAAAAAGAAATTGGTTGAGGTAAGACACCTAGAGCACATCGTTCCCATACTTTCTCGCATTGATTATTTCATGCATTCCGCAAAAAGTATTAACACGTGGCCAGGGGATCCAGTCACCTAATATATATTTCTTAATTAAGGAAGAATTATATCAAACTTTGATTTGGGAAAGGCTTTTCATTACTTCTGAATTTGTTGAATATTTGGTAACCCTCTTGAGAAAGGCTTTGCATGTGTTACATCTTTGATGCTCGCTTCAATAAGCCAAGCGTAGAAAGCTGGTTCTTTCTTCCCAATTGTAGTTTTTCCATTGACTTTGAATTATCAATTAATGATAATTTATTCATTTTGTTCTCCTTTATAAGCTAAATGTAACAGTTTTTATCATTGCAGCTACCAAGGTATTCAGGAAGTTTGTCATCTATGGCGTATAACCATAATGGGCAACTTTTGGCAGTTGCTCCAACTTATTATAATGAGGAGGATAAAGTGTGAGTGGAACTGCAAGATCCTATCTCAGTTTCTTTTTTAGCAGTTTTCACACCCTATGTTTCACTTTGAATCTTCTCATTACCAAAAAAAATGATGAGTCTGTCTAACACTGGATTCCGCTTGCATATTCATTCCTAATGGTCAGGTTGGAGAAGTACCAGATATTCATAGAAACGGTGGAGTACAAAGGGAAACCTCATTTGGGCTAAAAAACGCTTTAGCTGAAACTGTAGGTGCCTGCATTTTGTTGTACAACAATTCCTCCTATTCTTTCTGCCTAACACATTCGAGCTCGCCAGGATGTAGGTGTAGGGTAGCAGCATGTTATATGTTAGTGTATTGCTAAGCATTATTTGTACTTGTATAGATTCACATGTTTCCCCTGTTCCACATTGTGCACACTAGATAAAATTTAAAGAGCAGGGAGAACATTGTTCTACAAAAAAAGGGGATAGATGCGAGGTCATATTTCCTTTTCCTTTCTTCTAAAGCCTAGGCCTCCTTTCAAACGTAGGAATTTCATAGGAATTGTATAAGAATTTTACAAGAATTAGTTCAATTTTATAGAAAAAGTATGATTCAATAAAAGTCGAGAATTTCTTATTCGTCCTCGAAAATTTATCTAATCTTTTATTCGCTCACAAAAATTTTCAATTCTTTTATTCTCTCGTATTTTTAATTTTTTTCTTTCTTAATTTACCCTAACTGCTATATAAAAGCATATTTTTTTACTCATCTAAGTTGAAAAAAAAATCAAAATGCCCTG
>BCLG01005235.1:17624-30036 GCA_001602295.1 Zoysia matrella | reverse complement strand
GCAAGGCATATGATGACCTTGTCGATCTCAATAGAAGTAGATATCCTCTTACATGGCGCATGGTGAAAGGATGTACTCAGCAACATGAGTCCCATGGTGTAACAGATAAATTCATAGGGATCCATAGCGGTATGAACAGTAACAATTCATTGGCAGTTGTACATTTGTACGAGTAGTGCATGAAACAGTCAAAATGGAGCATATTCTTAAGTTCTACAAAATGTAGCATCACCTACTCAATAAGTACTCCTCCCGGACTATTTCAAATTTAAACTACTCAGCGACACCAATTTTAAAATTGAGGGAGTATAATTTTTTTTAATAAGTGCCACTGCACATCTCTCTATCAGGCAAACAGATGCGACAAAAGGCAACTAAAAACCATTAACAGCTTGCACAGTGGATCACACAGCAAGCATGTCATGTGTGCACGTTGTAGTATGTAATAAGAAGATGTGATCAAAATATAACAGCGAAAGAAAAAGAACTGAAGAAATTACATGAGTTAATTAGTGGCACAAATTAGACCATATCATTCTTCTCTCTGTAACGTAGGATTTTCATAGCAATTTCGATCACGGGATTATTCTATGAATCACACTATTTTCCATGTATTTACAGTGAAATAGGCATATTCCAAATCAATGTCCAAACTCTTCATTTCTCGCTCTCGGTTTGCATCGTGCTGCTCCAATGCCATCGTTCCAAGCAATGGTGGTTCTGCCAATGGCCGCTCCACCATATATACGTGCGCGTGCGTTTTTGTGAACATAGCTGTCCACGGCGAGACGCATGGCTACACAGCGACGGCGGCTGGAGCAAACACAGGCACGTCCTGAAGCAGATCATCGGCCGGGACACCGTCGTCGTTCAGGAACGACCTCACGGCGTCGATGCACGGTGCGGCGACGAGCCTTTGCCACGTCTCGCCGGCGGCGAGGCCACGCCTCCGGAACACCTCTGTGGCGTCGACGCGCACGACGGGCCACAGCTTCGCCAGGCGCTGTACCTTGGCGCGCTGCCGGCACGAGAGCAGACAGGTGTTCGACTTGATCTCCTCAATGGCGGCGGCCAGCAGCCGGCGGGCGCGCTCGTCCTCGTCCTCGCTAGCGCTGCTGCTGCTGCTCGACCACCGAAGGTACGCGTCGAGCTCCGGCACGCCGATGGCGCGCCAGATGCCGCGGCTGTATTCGGTTCGACCCGGGTCGAAGGCGGCGGCGACCTCGTCCACGAGGCCGCGGGCGCACATCTCGTCCACGCGGCGGGCGACGTAGTCGTGCAGCACAGGGAGCTGCACGTCCACCCACAGGAAGCAGCAGTCGTACCGCTCGCGGAACGCGCGGCGGTCGCCGTCGATGAGCTCCTCGACGTACGAGTTCGACCCGCCGGCGATGATCGGGAGACGGCCACGGGCGGTGATCGCGCCCGCGGCGCGGGACGCCTCTCGCCGGAAGTCCGCGGCGGTGAACTCTTCGTCGGGATGAGCCACCCCGATGAGGTGGTGCGGCACGCCGGCGCACTCCTCCTCGGTCACCTTGTTGGTGGCCACGTCCAGGCCTTGGTACACCTGAATCTTGTCGGAGTTGATCACCTCGCCACCAAACTGGAGCGCGAGGTCGACGGCGAGGCGCGACTTGCCTGTGCCAGTGGCGCCCATCACCACCACGGCCTTATGCTTCGCGCCCACATGCCTGGTGGCGGCGACAAGCGGTGACAGCGGCGGTGGAGGTGGAACATGAAGCACCATGTCGCGTTCCAGCCGCCTTATGTCGATCGGCGGCGCTAGGAGCCTCGGGACGGTGGCAGCGCTGGCGACGGCAGCCTTTGGCGCCAAGTAGAGTGACATGGTTTTTGTCGTGTTAAGTTGCTAGTAGCTAACTACTTTGCTGGTCAAGAAGTCCTGCTGAGATCTTCTGGTGGTTAGTTTGTGAGTTGGCTGTGGATGTGTTGGGTGGGTATTTATATACTATGCTGGGTACCCACATTGCAATACAAAAATGCAAAATGAATTCTATCAGGTTCCATTGAAAATAGATTCGCGGGATAAGAATTCGGATCCAAGGCCCTTCAAATCGAAAAGGTTTCGCTTTCGATTGCGACCGAATCACTAATAGAACACTAACATATCCGACAATTTTTCACCAACGGTGACGATGTATGATGGTATTCAATTATGCAGGAGATCAACTGATCTTTTCTTATTACGAAGATTCACAGCTCTTCTGCGTATTTAAAAAAAAACTAGGTACTTAATTGTGCATATTTCTAATGTTAAGCACAACCGTTTCTCGATTAGGTGTGCATCGAAAGGAAATGTGTGCATGATATACTTTTAAACTTGATTGTAGGCGATCGTGATGCAAGTGGGATGTGAGCCGTTACAAAGTAGGGTTCCGGACATAATTAGTTTACATGAGCTGGTTCTTCATTAGTTCTTCTATGCGGCGAATGGTGATTGGTGGTGGGGCTAACACAAAGCCCGGTCTATTTTATGAAAAAGCTGAAAGGAACGGTAAGCAGGATGAAAGGAGATAGATTGCTCGGCGAGTCCGATCTTTTTTATCATCTTAATTTGGTCCCATGTATTCATGACCAAACTAGAGGTTACAACAATCAAGCACTCTCCCCTCTTTGAACTATGCACACTACTCCACTCGTTCTGAAATTGTTATCACCGACGACAACAAATTCAAAAGGGAGTAGTATGTAATTTTGTAGAACCCTCTTGTTTTGTACGCTAATAGTACTTATTAATTTGTTTGGAAATGAGCTACTCGTCATTGTTTTATTGGTTTCAGAACGATAAACTTATGAGCACGGATTTGGATTCGAGGATCTGGTGGGAATAGATGAGCTGAGCAAGTCAGCAAGAGGTTGGTTGAGCTGAGCTGTCTGTAACAACAAAAATTAGCTTTTTTTAAAAAATTTGTGCGGGAGCCTTGCGTGGTCGACTGCCTAAAAACCAATCAGGAAAATCTTGCCTCCGTATCTGAAAATCCTCGTGATACATTCAGATATTGGCCGTATCTTTCTCCGATACAAATGGTACAAAACTGTATGTGAAGCCTAGCAGAGAGAGAGGTTGCAATTAGATAGGCCGATCGTGCCGTGCACGAAGACACGCGCAAAGATGACGGTGCACGAGCAAGCTGAGTACAGTTAAGTGGATCTTTCAGATGACCTGCAGGGATTTCATTTCCCGTGAGATCTTGAGACCCAAATTTGTACGCAGATCACACCAGGAACAACGTGACCTTTTCCGTGTTCATACCAAAAGAAATGAAGTGTGTTCATTCTTCCAAGCTCAAAGACGGTCGGCCGGTGCTTACAGGATTAGTTTGTGGATTATGCAAATGAATTACTGCATATATATATAACAGGCTTAAAAGAAAGATTTTTAAGATCTTTTATATCGATCATCCATCTTATTAACGGTAGTCACATAGTTTTTACTATAAGCAAATTCTATCAATGCTAGATGATCGGGTATCATACTGTTAGCATGAAACAATAATGGTGTTTTTGTAGTTCATACAACAATTACATTTAGTTATTTTACTTAAATCAGATTATAACGATACTAGAATAAACTAGGTTTTCTAGAGGCGTTGTCCTCGACGCACATGGCTCGTCCGATGTGGAAGACAAGGATGATTGCAGTGGCGACAGAGGTGTATCAATTTTGTATTGAGCTATATCCGATTATGCTGAGGTCAAATATACAGAAAATAACGTAATCAAATGCTCCCGATTGCGTTACAATTACGTGAACTGGACACATTTGAACCTTTGAAGCAGCTTATCCTGCACAGAAGAAGCTCTTGTAAATCTCGGGCGGCAAGGAGTAGAGGCCCAGGACCTGCTTCCCTCCTCCCCACTCCATTCCCGTCCCAGAAAATAAGGGAATGTCAGAGGTGGACCACTAGATTCTAGCCCTTGACAGGCATTTGGTGACTTGTGAGCCCAAGCTTGTGCACAAACCAAAACAAATGCATCATCTAATACCTGCAACAATAACATCACAACAAATTTACAGCGGCTTGGCATGCTGCGGTTGGACTCGGCGTGAAAGAAGATTCTACAGCATGGTGAAAGTTCAAAGTTATGCCATGCCGCGCAGGTCAACAAGCACCAACACCAAATCCTCTGTTCACAAAGTGTTGCTGCAACCTGAGTACCTGATTACATGATATGTCCTTAACTAACTCGAAGATGGGCCTATCGAGGATCCCGTGAAGACAACTCAATCTTGGTATAACCCAGTGATGTAAAATTTTTTAGCTACTACAACCAAGCACAGCTAGCCAGGCAGATGAATCCCAGACAGCTGCTTCCAAATTGACAAATCGTTTGGCTATACAGGGATCGATGTTCTCAAGATGTCAAAATCTACAAATATTATGGATGTGTTGTCCTTGGTACGCAAGTTCCTAGCTTCACTTAATATACGATTGGCTACTTTGTCAGCAGAATTACCGTCACCAGGGTTCCTCTCCTTTCCCTGTAAATTGTGTGAAAAGAACAGCATTAAAACTATAGACTATTGCGGGGAAACAACAGTATTAAAACTACAGACTAAAAAGAAAAGCCAACATAGCTTCAAAAAGAGTGCTGGCTAAAACACAAGGAATGGATCTTTCACCTCCACGACAAGCTGCACTGCCCTTTTGGTGTTAATGACATCCCAGAGCCCATCGCTGCAACCGGTAAAAGTTAGGGTGGTTGCAATATCTCAATAACATTAATTTGTTCGCACTGTGAGGCTATGTTACCTAGCAATAATTGCAAAAGCTGAGCATGCTCTGGTAATATGAACAACTTCGCTCACATATGGTTCTGAGCTGAAGCGTGAATCTTGCTCCTTGAGAAATTTATCTCCAAACATTCTGGCAAGGTTTAGTCCTGTTGAAAATAATAGTGAACATTTATTTGGCTTCCATGGTAAATCAGACGTGGGAAAAATTCTTCACGCCACAAATAAGGCAAAATACATACCATTAAGACGTTTTTCACCATCTTTCAATGACTTTCCCATTCTAGCTATCCTAGCTCTTTCAGTTGCGCTAACTACACGATGATCTTCAGTCATATCAATCATCATTCCGTTTATACTGGAAAAAGAAAACACCTTAGTGCCAGAGTTCACATTCTATACCGTATAGAAAACGTATTATGATCGAACCAAATAATAGAAAGGAAAAAGAAGAGCAATCTGTTACCTCATTACACAAGCTGAATCACCAAGATTAGCACACTGGGCAAAACAACCTTTATACTGATCGAACCAAACAAGAAGGGCTGTCGCTGTACATCCCTGAGAAAGGACAGAAAGAATTCAGAATCCATAGAAGTTTAAATCATCAAAGTAATTCAAGCAAGAGAACATGACCATTACAGCATTACTCAGCAAAGAAATAACAGTAAGACCCATAGAGGTGACCGATCAATCAGACCACAGAATTCCAGAAGCAAGGAAGCATTGCTAGTTATGGCCAAGAACGGTTTTATGGAAACAGAAAATAATGGAGAATTTTAATATGCTAAGACACTAAGGTACCTTCGACCTACTTTTTTTTTTGGTAAATATTAGCAGCAAGATATAAAGTTTGGAAGTGAACTAAAAATTTGTATCCCATGGATGAATTCAACAGGAACATTAGGAATAGCACAAAACTATCTAAAATCTGCATACAAGGGAAGGGATCAGCAACATGATTTGCAACCAGAAAAACAGCTACTTAAACGAGATCTAAATTCATAACATAACTATCATCGTTTGTTTCATGATTATGCTAACATATAAAACATATAATACATATCAAAACCAAAATGAAGATTTCATGAAGCATATATAAAAACTAGAATGAAGGTTTGAAACACTACAACACTAACTTGTAACACACAAACAAAGTCGTCTAACCTACTGGGCCAATCTACAGCCCAACTAAGCAGCCCGCAGTCCAGTTTTGTTCTGGTTGCCCAAACACTTAGCCCTTTGACAGAGCTCCCAACTCCTGAGTCTATGGATTCACTCCTGATTCTCCTGTAAAGTGATTCTGTAACTGAAAGTGATTCTCTTTGATTCTCTAGGATAAACTCTTAGAATTAGGACAGAGAATCACTTCACAGAATCAGGAGAAGCTTCTTTTTTCAGCTCCCAACCCCTTAGTACATTTCAAAGAATCACTTCACAGAATCAAACAAAAATCACTTCTCCTGAAAAACAGCATTTGACAAAGCTCTCCTAATTTTGATTGAGAATCAGGATCTGAGAGCTCTACCAAATGGGCCCTTAGTGAGATTACTAATCGTGGTTAGTCAATGACTAGCCGGATGGCCAGATGACTAGATCATCTAATCGAGTCAATATCCCTAATTGTGTACGTCTGATTGACCAGGTTGATTGATTGCAATTAATCGGATGACTTGAAAACATTTTAACAATTTTAATAAAATTCACTAAACAAAATGGCAAATAGATTTAAACAAAACATAGCAGACAATGGTATCAGACAAATATTTGGAGAAACAACGAACCTCGTATTGATGATCGATTGCTGCTTCCGTCATACTATAAGCATATCTAAGAACATCAGAGGCATCAGAACAAGATAGCACTCGTTCTTTTGTTTCAGGATGACTTAAAACTTTTGCCACGTTTTCTGGAAGGATTCTATAAATCAAAAAGTAAAACATCAGTTTTATGCAAGATCAAAACAATTTAAAAAAACATAGGCTCTATCAGAATTTAAAACTTAAAAGTAAAAGAACCCTCGCAAGTTATGGTAAATCAATTGTATGCACAGTTATGCATCAAATGAGCACAAACTTACTTGCTGACAGCTTTGGCAGCTCCATCCCCACCATGTCCATCAAAAATTCCAAAGAGCCCAAACTGCAACACAATCAGATATCAGAAATAAGCCCAAGAATGTATTAGAGCTAACTGATTACCAACCTGCTCAAGACCCTGCAGAGGATACTGGCAAAAGCTGATGTCCTCCATTGGGAGTTTCTTTCCACTTCTACGGGCCACCATTGGGTCAGATGCCAAACCCACACCCACAGGAACTTGTTGATTTTGAAGTGAGATCTGAACCTTCAGATATAAAATCACAAATCAAGAAATGAAATACAGACATGAACAATGTTTTAGGAATTTAATAGTTAATACAGAAATAATGCACTGGTACAAAATATTCTAATGAGCTATAGGCCCCGTTAAAATGTGGATGCTACAACTGTCTGGGACTTGATGAATGTAAGTTCTTGGCCCGTTTCAACAAAACTTAGTACCAAGCAGAGCACTCATACCTCAGCAGGAATTGAAACTTAGTTGTGTTACTTAGCCAGTGCAACAACCAGCATAGCTTTCAGCCTTCAAATGTTTTAAGGGTGGCCACTTAACCTACCCAGATGGTGCTTAGGTGCTAGGACATACTATGCACCACCAAGCGCCCAATCAAGAAAATACCTCACCTATAAAACAAATCTCAACTAATCTAGGAGGAACTAGTTAGCATTGTATTAAGAAGAAAATAAACACCCAAATTAGCATTGAAGAGGATTTGAACCTGGGTGTACACCCACACCCTTAACAAAACAAGAACTAAGCTCAGTTCCTAGACATACCTCACATAGGCAGAGATTACATGGTAGGAACCACCCTGCCGCCCTCATAGCTCATCTAAGATAATAGATTTTAGCAAGTACAAATTGTATTGGTAATATATTTTATGCTCAATATGTACCATTGCCTCTAGTTGTGTTCCAAGGAGCATATGCTTTTTAAAATTGATGGTCATACGAGAAAAACTTCAATGGATGAGATAGTACAATAACTCATCTGTGGTTCAGCATATGGGCTCACAATAGAACATCAGAGAATAGGGATGGCAACGGAGCAGGTGGAGGAAAAACCCACCCGCGACGAGAAGGGTCACGGGTGGAAAACGAGACCCGCACCCGCAGTGGGTCTCGGGTGCCCCGCGGGTGTGACAAAATTTGCAACGAACTAATGCAACTACATGAGGACAATAAAATAATATACATTCAAATGCTCACATAAGTCTCATTATTAATCTCAGAACAAACACATACTCCCTCCGTTTTTTAATTGTTGTTGACTTCCAATTCCAACTTTGACCATTCGTCTTATTCAAAAATTTTTACTAAATATAACATTTTTTGTTATAATTTCATTTATCATTAGAGTTATTTGAATCACAATTTAAAATTTTACACATTTGAACTAATTTTTTGAATAAGACGAATGGTCAAAATTAGTTTGAAGTCAACGACGACAACAATTAAAAAATAGAGAGAGTACACACAACCACCACATACATAGTAGTTTGACAATCAAATATCAAGTAATAGTCCTTTTAAACAACAATAGAAATATTAATACTAGGGAAAACTTAAACATGACCTACAATTACGGGTGCCTGTCGGGTGACCCACAGAGTGAAATATAAAACCCACACCCGCACCCATAGTTGTGCGGGTGGGGTGCGGGTGAGACCCATAGGCGAAAAGTGACACCCGCACCAGCACCCGTCGGGTGCGAAACCCACCAGGTCCTCGACCCGCAGGTGAAATTGCCAGCCCTACCAGAGAATCATCACAAACTTCAACATGAGCTCGGTCAAATATGGGAAATTAAACACAATGGAGACTAAAGCTAGCAATGGGTGATCTATGGCTCAGCACATGGGCTGAAAGCAAATGAACATATGCAAAAGAGACCATGGAAATAAAAGCATAAATGACAATTTTGAATTTTCCAAATAACCGGAGTGGTGGATGGAGTTCAGTAGATTTTGTTAAGAACAATACTCGCATTGTGAGGGATGCCACTCAGTGTTGGGGCAATTTTTTCTATATTTCTTACTCACTAGAATGCCATGACCAACCTGAGGAGTTGGGATATATATATATATATATATATATATATATAACAGCTAAACATATGCTAAGATGCTAGTCTAAGATGTTAAAGCGAAAAGCGTAAAGCATAAAGCATAAAGCGTCTGCACTAGACTTATTTTATCATTCTCCCTCTAACTGTTGTGCGTCGTCTTCTGGGAAATTTAAATCATCCCAATCCTGACGCAAAGCTCCTGAAATTTGATCCTACCAAGGGACTTGGCGAGAAGATCAGCAAGTTGATCCTTGGTGTTGATGTAACTTGCCCTGACGCTCTCTTCCTCCAAGCAGCCTCGGATGAAGTGGTACTTCACTCTGATGTGCTTGCTGCGCTCGTGGAAGACACGGTTCTTTGCCAAGGCCAGAGCGGACTTGCTATCCACCCTGAGCTCCACTGCTTCAGCGTCTCTGCTAAGGAGATCACTAAGCAGCCGAGCGAGCCAGAGCGCCTGAGTTGAAGCGGTGGAAGCCGCTATGTACTCAGTCTTGCAGCTAAACAAGGCCACCACCTGCTGCTTGACCGACTGCCAGCTAACAAGCCACTTGCCGAAGAAGAAGAGCACCCCACTGGTGCTCTTGCTGGTGTCGATGTCACCGACGTGGTCACTGTCGCTATACCCGACGAAATGTGCCGTCCCGAGACACCTCGGGTAGTGAAGGCCTTGGTTAAGAGTCCCCGCAACATAGCGGATGATTCTTTTGACGGCCTGCTGGTGCTCCGTCGTCGGTCGCTGCATGAACCGACTGACGTAGCCGACGGAGAACGCCAAGTCCGGCCGCGTGTGGGCGAGGTAGCGAAGGCTTCCCACAAGGCGCCAGTACTGCGTGGCATCCACCTCCTCTGTCGTGCTATCACGGCTAAGCTTCAGCCTCTCCTCCATCGGAGTGAGCGCTGGGTTGCAGTCAGTGAACCCAGCTAGCTCAACGATGCACTTGACGTAGGCGGTCTGTATAAGTGTGATGCCGGAGTCGTCCTAGTGCACCTCGATCTCCAAGTAGAAAGAGAGAGGCCCCAAGTCACTCATCTGGAAGGTGGCCTTTATCTCCTCCTTGAACGCTGCCACCTCCGCATCATTGGTGCCCGAGATCACCAAGTCGTCGACGTAGAGACCCACCAGCAGGGCATTGCCGCCGTTGCCCCGCCGGTAGATGGCCACCTCGTGCGAACTTTGCTCGAAACTCATCCCCTTCAGTGTGAAAGCCATAGAGGGCCTTGCGCAGGCGCAACACCTTGCCCTCCTTGCCGGGGATGACAAATCCCGGCGGCTGATGCACGTAGACCTCCTCCTTCAGTCGCCGTTGAGAAATGTCGACTTGACATCCATATAGTGGACGCGCCAGCTCTCCTGGCCAGCCAGCGCAAAAAGAAGAGGCACGGACTCTATCCGTGCAACGGAAGCGAAGGCATCGTCAAAGTCGATCCCCTCCTGCTGCACAAACACCCGTGCCACCAAACGAGCCTTGTGCTTGACGATGACACCGAACTCATCCTTTTTCAGCTTGAACACCCACTTAAGGGTGATCGCGCGGTGTCAAGAGGAAGGTCAGCGAGCTCCCAAGTGCGATTCCTATCAACCGCATCCATCTCTAGCTTCATCGCGGCATGCCATGCCGCGTGTCCCTCAGCTTTAGCGAAGGAGCGAGGCTCGCCGTTGTCGCACGCAAGATGCAACTGTGCCTCCAGGCCGTGAGGCACCAGTCCCGGCACCAGTGCGTCGACGAGAAGGTCCTCTATCATGCGATACATCAACGGCTCGCCGTCGTGGTACGCGTCGACACGCTCGTCGTACGAAAGCGGAGTAGCGAACTCCACCGGGATGTGCTCGACAAGAGCAGGTGCTGGTGTAGAGGTGCCTGGAGGAGTAGCTGTCGGTGCCGAAGAGCGTGGCGTGGCCGGCTGTAGTGGTGGCGGTGGGGAACTCGTCGCAACCGGCATCACAGTCACTGGAGTCGGTGGAGGCTCGGGGACTGGGATAGGCGCGCTTGGCGAAGAAGAGCTGCCCACTCCCCCAGCTCCCTCGAAGTGGACGTACTCGACGGTGAAGTCGTCGTAAGCCGGAGTCGAGCCGTCGTCCACCATCTTGCCCCACGCCCAATCTCGCCCTTCGTCGAACACAATGTCGCGCACCGTGCTCACACGCTGTGTCTTCGGGTCAAGGATGCGGTAGGCCTTCGTATCCTCCGCGTAGCCGATGAACACTCCCGAAGTGCTCCTGTCGTCGAGCTTGCCGACGTGGCCAAGCTCCTTGACGAACGCGAGGCAGCCGAAGACGCGCAGGTGGGCAACCGCCGGCTTGCGTCCATGCCAAGCCTCGTACGACGTCCTGCCGCCGAGCGCCTTGGTACGCGAGCGGTTGAGGATGTAGACGGCTGTCACCACCGCCTCTTCCCAAAAGATGGTCGACATCCCTCTCTGCTTGAGGAGGGCCCGGGCCATCCCCACCACCGTATGGTTGCATCGTTCGACGACGCCGTTCTGCTGTGGGCTGTACGGCGTGGTACGGCGTGGAGTAGTGGCGCTGAATCCCCTCGTCAGCGCAGTACGACACGAACTCAACCGCCGTGAATTCGCCGCCGTTATCGGTGCGTAGCACTCGAAGCTTGCAGCCGCACTCTTCTCTGTCGTAGCCAGCTGACGCTAGATAGCATCAGCTGTTGCCGCCTTGGTATCGAGGAGGTATGCCCACATGTAGCGGGACACGTCGTCGACGAGTAGCAGAAGTAGCGCCGGCCTCCAGGTGTAGCCGGTGTCACGGGACCGCAGAGGTCGCTATACACCAGCTCCAGCTTTTTTTTGGCGCGAAAACTCGCCTGACAAGGGAACGGAAGTCGCCGCTGCTCGGTGAGGACGCAGGTGTCGCAGAGCTGCTCCACATGCTCAACCCGCAGCATGCCCTGCACCATCTCCTTATCGCCAAGCTGCTTCAGGGCCTCAAAGTTGAGGTGCCCAAAGCGCTCGTGCCACAGCCAGACGTTGTCATCGCAGCGGGCTGCGAGACATACGGGCTGCGCCAGCTGCACATTGAGGACGTAGAGACGATTGATGCCTCTGTTTACCTTGGCAAGAAGGCGACGATGGCGGTCCCAGATCCTCATGCTTCCATCCTTGATCTCCACGCGCGAGCCATTCTCATCCAGCTGGCCCAGGCTGATGATGAAGTTCCTTCGTGCGGGGATGTATACTCCAGTGAGGAGTCGGTGTTCGTCAGTCTTGCGACGAGGACAATGAAGCCAATGCCCCTGATGTCCACAGCCGAAGAGTCGTCGAACTTGACGGAGCCGCGCACGTCGACGTTCAGGTCGAAGAACTCCCTGCGACCCGTCATGTGGTGAGTGGCACCATTGTCGAGGAACCAGCCGTCAATCTTGTCGCTGGAGCCGTCACCGAGGAAGGCGTGTGCCCTCGGCTCGTCGAGGTTGACGAGAGCTGTTGCTGCCGATGCTGCTGGAGATAGCTCGATGCTCCCGTGTGCTAGGAGCAGAG